>JALIZH010007169.1:0-21168 GCA_030522465.1 Rhipicephalus appendiculatus
TTTTGTTTTTCAAAATACACTAGCGTCTCATGTAATATCTTCTACGTATATAATTCTTAAATATGGTATATTGCTTAATCACATTGCACTAATAAGTGCCATTCTTAAATGACGCATGATTCAAACTTGCGTGCTGACCATTCAACTACATTACTGAAACAAAGTAAATGCAAACGTCTTGCCTACGTATTGTTCCAAAATGGCAAACCGGGAGAGTTGGCGCGCACACGTCCCTTGAAGAAACAGCGCACATTAAAAACGAACACAAGAAACGGCGGGAAGACACACAGCGGTGCACACCAAAATTGAGGCTTATAGGGTTTTAACTATCGCGTTTTCAGGCTTTCTTCTAGGGCGGTGCTGTGTAGGCCAACGTCCAGTCCTGAGAATCCTCCCGCGTTCGACGTCGTTCCACTGACCACGGTTTCTTTTTGAGCAACTTCTGCAAGCAAGTGGGGATAGACAACTTCTCTTGAGCCTTGGCACTGGTCTTGTTAATGTTGTTCGTTCTTCAAAATGGCAGGAGCAGGCGAAACGCAAAGAAGTGGTCTAACTTTCAACGAGCTTGCGGGTAGCTTGTACGCTGGATAAAGTGCAGATAAGGTTGGCACGGCTGTTGGTCGCAGCACCTTGCGCTCTACCATTGAAGTCGTCCTGCTTGAAGTGAACGAAGCGAATGTCGAACTTCTACAAAGTTACTTATCTGCACCGCGGCACAAAACTGGTCTTGCTCATCGTGGCTATCTTGAAATGTCTGATCACGTTAAGGACTCGCTGATAGAACCAACACAAGAAAAAAAGCACTCCATTTCAGAACTAGAGGAACAGCGAACTCTGGTCCAGCGGGCTCGGGCGGCGGCTTCGACTAATGACGTCTCGGACTAGGGATGCCGTCCAGCCCGCTGGGGATAAGGGCTATCTAGCATCGCCAGCTTCAATAAAGGTTTTTCCTCCTTCAACCTCGTAAGGAAGTGTGCGCCTGCTTCTTTCCAGCAAGAGCGCTTGCTTGCGCTCGCCTGAGCCAACGCCCCAAGCGTTCGCTTACTAGCGGCCGTGGCTTAGCAATGAGCAGAGCCCCCGCCGTAGCGTCTTTCAAGTCTGCATGTCCCACGTTCCGCCATGGAAAACGCATCCATTAGGCAGGCCTCACCTTTTCGTTTTTATTTAGCAGCCGTAACCAGAGCCGTGGAGGCCAAGGACTACACGCAGGCTCGCCTCGAGAGGTTCCTGGTCACAGTCCACCGGGACCCACGGGTGACCAACGGGCGGTGACCAAAGCTTCTACCAGAGATGGGCCTATCCAGAGGTGATATGCAGGATGGCCCGAGCTTCTCGGGCGCCTAAGTTTGCTCTGAGCTCGCCCCACGCAGTCGTGAGAGGAAGTAAGTGCGGAAAGCGAGACAGCAGCGTTGCCTGAAGCAGTTACAAAAACGCGCGTGGCGTCGCAAACGCACGTGCGGCATTTGCGGTGGTTTTCAAAGGAACACCGCGAGCGAACGCGTCAGTGCCGCCACTCAGTCAACATTTCAACAGTGTAGCGATGTCAGCATGATTGTCGCATTCTCTGCTTTTCAACTGAGCGTCGCTCCTTCCATAGGCGTGCTCGCGGGCGTTTGTCCTCTTTCGGGCAAGTTCTTTCGTTCTACCTGCAGCGTCTAAATTTCCACTCTACAGTGCAGCAAGCGCGCACACGCAGCACTCTTGTGCAGCTCGTTTCACTTCTATCGAATATTGCAGATAAATAAATGGGCAGGTAACTGCTCCTTATGTTACACGTCTGAAAATATTTCTGCAGTAACGAATCAGTAGAAGCAATGTCTCCACGAACAAGTAAATAGTAACCTTTCTCGCCGTAAATGCCACCAGGGGCGCTTTCTTCTTGGCTGTGAGTGGTGCGTCGTGAGCGCGATAAAATTAAGGCTAGACATCGTGACCACATGATGATGTAACCTTTAGTTATTCGTGCGGGTGTGCATAGTCCGTGCGATTAAGTTCATAGATAAATCGCGCCGCTCGCTGGCCTTGCGGCGCAACCACTGCTCCTCGTCAAGTGCAAACCCGGTGGGCGGAACCGATCTTCGCCGCGGGCGTCTGTCAATCAAACTGATTCACTTGCGAACACGGGTACAAGCTCGCTGATCTTTAAAAGGCCCGAGTTCAATTCATGGCTATCATATTGGCGATGTGACTGTCAAGCGTTTCATGCGGTGGACGCTAAACAGAAGCTTCTTTGCATATAAAATAATTTGGTCAGCTTGCACTACTTGTGCAAGGCTAGTACCATCAGAGGAGCTCATTCTCAATCTGCTCGGTCGACTGTGGAGTGAAGACCGCGTCAGTTCGCTCTAAGTTATGATGGTACAGCATGAATTTATTTCAGGTTTAATTATCATGGTCCTAATTACCATGTAGCTAATTAGCATAATCCTCACTTGCACGATATTTGTGAGTGATGTTCGAATCAGCGTAGCTTTAGTTAGCGCTCCTAATTGGCGTCGTGTTAGATATTATTGTCTTGATTAGCTCGGTATTAGCTTTACATACCTTCGTTAGTTTAGTCTTTGTAAGGTATGGCTCAATTACCTCGGTCTTAGCATGACTTGGCTTAATTAGCTTGGTCACAGCATGTCTTGACTTATTGAGCTAGGTGTACCGCACAGCCAATTAGCAAATCAGTCGGGCACACGTGTTCGGGCAGCGAGCACTCGATCAAGAAGGGAACGAAAAGGGCGCGGGCCGGCCGAGCGAAGGGCTAGAATATACAAGCTGAATATCATGATTATACACGTGGTCTCGGCGACTAGTTCCGGCCGCGGTGTTGTAAGGCGCTTGGCCGGAACTACCATAAAATGTCGAGCAAGCGGTCACCTGCGGTGAAGGATAATCTGAGCAGATTTGGCGAGGGGGCGCTTGCTGTGTCCCGGACCCGTCATTGGTACTTATTTGGCGCTTATTTCATATTTCCCGAAAAAGGGAGGAGGCTGCTTGCTGGGGTGGGGGGAGCTTGCTCGGCATTTTACGGTAGTCTGAGACGCCACGGTGCTGATTATTCTAAAGTATGCTTAGGGCAGACATTAAACGCTTGAAAATGAATTTAAACAGCCCGCGCCTCTAAAAAATATCGTTATTAAGAGCTTCTGACACTTTTTTTTTTGCTTGCATGCACTTCTGCACTCAGTGGAACGACATACGAATGAAAGAAGATGCATCCGGTTTAAAGATACCTCCCTGCTTTTTCGATCGCCCATGACGTGACGCCACGTTCCATCGTAACCAATGGAACGCCGCGCACTCTGAGGTATGGATATGACCTTTTCGTATTGTTAGCTCGTTCAAAAGGGGTTGTCGCCAGAGCTTGGAACGATCTCGAGTTTCGCCAAACTCGGGCCATCCTTCATAGCACCCCAGGAGGAAACAGGCTGCCCTGCTGCGACTGTGGATCGGCTGCGTGTGGACCGTGGCCCACCGCCACGTCAAGGGTCGCTGTGCCTCCCCGGCCTGCAGTAGCTGCGGTGAATCCGAGACTCTCGAACACCTCCTCTGTGGCTTCCCTGGATTGATACAGAAACGCTTCGAGGGTCAGCACTGCCTGCATGAGACAAGGCCTTCCTGCATCCACACTGGAGCACCTACTTTTCCTGTCTCGCCCCCATCTACCAGGGCTCCGGAGCCTGGCAGTGTTCCTGGACGAGACGGGAATCGCGGCCTCCCGCTGAGAACGGGTCCTTAACCACCCCTGCCGTTCCTGCCGACTTGCTGTTCCTGCTGAGGTGACCGAGCCACGACACCTTGAACACTTCTTCTATCTACTTTCCTCCCACTAGCTTCTCCCCAAGACGCTCTGCCATGCTCCATATTGGGTTGCAAGAATAAGCGTCTTCTTCCATCTGCAAATCACTACCACCACTGTATAATAATAAAATAATAATATTCAAAAGCTGCCGAATGAGCGCTCATCTTGACGAAGTCTTCTGGCGCGTAGATATTAACAGCTTATATTAATCTTATTTTCATGGGAGACAAACCCGCCATAAGCATTCCCATACTCTTGCCGAATACTATTCCAACACTAATTGCTTCAAATATTCATTTTTCCCTCTAACCATTAAAGATTGGAATTCACTGAAATCTACTCTAACCGCCGAATCATCCATAAGCTTGTTTACAAGTGCGATTGAAAATGAATTGCTTGCTTCACAAAAAAGCACTAACAACATTGCAACATCAATAAACCCGTTAAACGTTAGTCTTTGTCATGTTACTTATACATAGTTTTGTCTTGGTTTTATGATCGTATTCAAATTTAAATGACATGTTCTTCAATTAATTTGTTCATAAAATTGTTTGAATAATGTGTTGAATAGTAATGTGTACATGCTGATCCCTACATCACGTTGCAAATGTATTTCTTACCTTTTTGCAGTTGTTTTTAGCCATAATCTCACCCATGATTTTGTTGTTACTAAAATTATTTGTTTTCTTGTAATCGCAATGTATAATGTATTTTTCTGTATGCCATATTGTAATTTTGATTTTTTGTTATTTTAACCTTATATGCTTTTGTGTAAACAAATATTATTTTTCATGTGCCTTCCCTGCTATAATCTCTAAAGAGATTGGCAGTATTGTTAAATAAATAAATAAATAATGCTAGGTTCCCCATTTTTCGGCTCTCGTAATTAATGACCATTAAGCATAATATAAAGATTACAATAGAAGGCGAAATGATGCATATCTGTAGTGCGCGTTTTGTTTGTTTGTTTTGTATCTTTATTTTTCACAAAACGAAAGAGCCGAAGAAGATCGCATCATTAGAGAAACACCTGAAGCTAATACCAATAAGATCAGCGAGGAGGATGGCTGAGAAGGTTGGTTCCGAAGGCACTGCCACGAGCGGCCGTGGCACTGCATAGGCAACATAATGACCATATTTAAAGCCTAGAGCTCTGTCGGTTTTGGGACGGCTGTTTGCCCTCCTATAGTAGAGTACATATGGTACTCTGATGGCCTATTTACACTTGACAAGGGAAGCAAAAGTAGAGTGTACTAGAACAGGGGAGTGCTAGGAACGGCCGCAGCACTAATGTGCAGAAAATTAAGCCCAAACAGGGTCAACCCGCTTGAGGCGCTGAAATCGGTCGTGGTGTAGAGGGAGAATGCCCGCTTCCCTCTCCAAAAGCCCGTATTCGAATGGCAGCTGTAGACGTTGAGTTTTTAAATGAGAAGCATTTCTTAGCGAACTTCGGCGACTATGAGTGTATCTATCTATCTAGCCGCCTACGACTTCGTGCTCTCCTGGCGGTATCGTTAATGGGATTTATAAAAAAATTGGTATGACGTAACATGACTGTATTACGAACATAAATGACTGGTCAATTATGAAAATTATGACTAATTGTCATGAAAACTATGATTTACACGCCATGGCTGTAGTTCTCCTGCGGCCGTTTTCTTAACTCGATATATCCAAAAATTGGTATGATGAGACATTTCTGCATGACCAACATAAATAACAGGTGGTAATATGAAAATCATGATGTGCATGCCATGCACAACATGATTTACATACCACGCTCATGGTGCGCTCTCAGCCGTTTCGCTAGTTTGATTAACACCAAATTTGGTATTGCGTGACGTGACTGCACGAACAACGTAAATGCTAAGTGGTCAAATGGAAATCATGACATGTCATGTGCAACATGACTTCCATGTCACGCTCATGGCACGCTCGCGGCCGATTCGCTAGCTTGATATACGCCAAGTCTGGTATTGCGTGACGTGACTGTATGACGAACATGAATGAGAAGTGGTTATATAGAAATCATGACATGTCATGTGAAACATGACTTCCATGTCACGCTCATGGCATGCTCGCGGCCGTTTCGCTAGCTTGATATGCACCAAATTTGGTATTGTGGGACGTGACTGTATGACGAACAGAAATGACAAGTGGTAATATGGAAATCATGACATGTCATGTGCAACATGACTTCCATATCCCCGCTCGTGGCACGCTCGCGGTCGATTCGCTAGCTTGATATACGCCAAATTTGGTATTGCTTGACGTGACTGTGTGACGAACATAAATGACAAGTGGTAATATGGAAATCATGACATGTCATGTGAAACATGACTTGCATGCCACGCTCATGGTGTGCTCGCGGCCGCTTCGCTAGCTTGATATACACCAAAGTTGGTATTGAAAGCCTTTAATGTCTCATGCTCACGTCCGTCCGTCCGTCCGTTCTGCCCTCCGTCCGTGCCCTGGCACGATGCCAGGTGGCCGCCGAGGCACGCAAACGGACGCCGGACGCGTCGGACTCCACAGCGCTCGCGCTTTTCTTGCGTAGCGTCGCTGTGCCCAGCGTGTACAATCACGAAAGGAGGGAAACGCGCGCATCGCGTTCCATTCTGACCGCTCCCCGTCTCAATGGGCACATGCGTTCGCGGAAAACACTTTGGAATTTACAAAGTGTCCATCAATTTAAGCGCTGGAACGCGGATGGCGTCTGCACGATGCGCAAAGCGCGAGAATTCGAACGCATGCGAAACGGAGGCAGATTAGTCTCGCGTCTCGGTGCGATTCACGGTAAAAAAAATTAAAAAAGAAAATAAGTCACAGTTTCACCGCAAGGGTGAAGCAATGAACGCGATAGCAAAAAATTGTAATGTTATACGAATTGAGGCTGGCAGCTAACTTTTTTGGAACCGATCATCACGCAACTCTAGAAAACGCTGGTTTAAGAGCATGCGGCCGCTCCAGGAAACACTGCTCACCACATTCTCTTCGCGTTGAGAGCGCAGCACGTAGAAGGGTACACCGGCCCCCAGCTGTCGGCCGCCGAGAAGGGGAGATAACGCGCGCGCCCGCGCTCGTAAAATCGAAGGTCGCTCGAGGGATCCCCCCCCTCGCGTCTTCTCACGCTCACGAACGGCGGGCGGGGCCGGTTATATTATATACAGATACATATACGGCAAATGACGGCGGCGGACGCCGGTGACGCCGGCGACGCCGACGGCGAAAACCAGCCGAGAGTGTCCATATAATTGCTATCGCAATAAAACACGCACACATTTCGTTTGTGTGTCATACCACTGAGAGTGTAAAACAAAAACTCATGCCACAGTCAGTCGAATGGCCACAAGCTTTCGCTGAACACTCTTTGGAATGTACAAAGTGTCCTTCAAATTTGCATGACGTGACTGTATGACGAACATAAATGACAAGTGGTAATATGGAAATCATGACATGTCATGTGCAACGTGACTTTCATGTCACGCTCATGGCCCGCTCGCGGCCGTTTCGCTAGCTTGAAATACACAAAATCTGGTTTTGCGGGACGTGACTGTATAACGAACATGTGTGCCAGGTGGAAACATAAAAATCTTGACATGCATGTCATGTACAACTCCATTTACATGCCACGCTCACAGTGCGTTTGCGTCCTGCTTGCGAACTTGATGTACACCAAAATTTGTGTTGCACGAGGTGACTGTATTGCGAACATAAATGAAAGGTCCTAACATGTAAATCACAACATGCATATTATGTACAGCATAATTTGCTCCTTGCTGGCTGCTTCGCATTACATCGATTCTCACAGTGCGTGGGATCTGCCGGTTTTTTTTATTTCTTTTAGTGTAACTTCTTATAGCTGTATTGTTTGTCTTTGTTCCTTAAAACTAGCTCAAGTTGGTACGTATTCCTACAAAAAGTAACTCGAAATGTGAAGTAAAACTGAAAAAATTTTACAATGAGCGTAATCATTTGCAGCGCCGCCGCACGGCACTCAACAAAAACGTAAAGTATGGCCTCCAAGATTACTCGTATTTGCAAAGGTCTCGGATCAGGGCTGTAGGTTATTGTGAAAAAATTATATGTGTAATAAAATTATATAAATTGTAATAGGGGCCCATTTTAAATATATAAAAGGACATATTCCTTCGTCCGAAGTGAAATGGACGTTTGGTGGTTACGTAGTACCTAAGTGCATGGTAACATAGCACGCGTGCAATAGGTAATCAACATTCCTCATGAATGTATATTAGTACAGTAAAGAGTCCATAGCTTGCCTCCCACTAGGGTTAGCACAATGAGGGTGAGGGTGTCGGTATGTACGCAACATTCTGGTGATAAGACAACTCATTACTTTACAGTTGTGCAGCATATCAGTACGGGGTAAGGGAATGACAAAAGTGACTCACTAGGGTGCGGCGCAGATTCCTCTCGCACAGTGGCGCTCGTGTCATGCGCGCGCGCTTGTTGATCACATTCACTGCGCCTGCTTCTTGGTGATGTCAGCGCCACGTGGCGTGTAGCGTCAGCTCCGCGCGGCGCTCACTTGGCGGCGCCGTGCGACGAGCACTGCTTCCGCCTTGTGGCGGCGTTCGCTCCACGCCCTCCTCGTATTCTTCCGCGCAGTCTCCCGTTTTCCGCGTGCACGTTAGAACTCCTCGTTGATCGTTGCCCTGGGTGTGTACGTGATGTACGGAACAATGAAAGTACACGAAAAACAGAAGTGGAAGATGTGAAACAAGCCAGTTCTAGTGGAACGTGTGTGTACACTAAAGCCATGGAAGTCGACGACTAGTGTTACCGTTAAATCTACCCAAGTCAGGCACAAATTCACGATATGCTACGGGCTGGCGCCATCAAATACGTCTGAATAGAACATTAAGGTCTCCTAAACATCTACGCTAAAGCTTGATGCTGCAAACGTAACCGGCGGCTCCCAGCGCGACCAGCGCAGAGATGGCTCTCCCTCCATTCACGCCTTCTTTGCACCGGCTGCGCCAATCGGCAATGCTTCGCGCGGGAAGAGGCGCCGAAGGAGTTTCGTTGTTAGCACTTTGTATCCTAGCGTCCTCATATGTGGACAAAATATATCCGTGTAATTAAATCAGGCTAGCCAACGCATTGCCTTAAAAATTGATTTGAAATGTTGTTATTGCTTCAGAATTTCATAAAAAAATATATACGTGTTCACTTATGTGAACAAACAGCAATATGTGCGCACAGGAAAATGGCGTTCTTCTCAAGTCACTTGTAAAGGTGTATACAAACATTTTTTGCATAAGTTCACTCTAAATGCACAACAGTTTAAAAAATTATTCGGCTTTATTCGAGAAAAGGAAGGGTTTATCTTGTATTTGTGCGATTTTTGTTGCACTGCGAACCATCAAGGTTTTAGAAGTTGAATTGGCGCTGGGACGTCCACGTTTGTGGACGCCAGGCATACCACGTTCGTGTAAGAAGCTTATAGAACGTTGAATGGGGACCCGCTTCGTTGCCGAGCGGCTCTGCACAATACATTATGTGTATTTTACGTAAACACGACTTTTACCATTACCAGTTATGTTTACAATTTACTTGCTGTATTCTGGGCGTAGATTAGGTGATGGAGATGTACATGCCATAATTTTTGAGTTCACTAGCGGAAGCGAATGTTCCGATTTGGAGAGCAGCGATAATTAGCGCGTTGAAGCAGAGCCATCAACAAGCAAGGGCTTCTTGAACAGTGCTGCTGCTGATGATCAAAACATTCAGTTTGAACGTAACCATGAACTCTTTGGTAATGGTGATAAATGATGATAAAGTTGAGGAGGACCACGTTGAAGTAGAGCTAGGAGAAAGCAAATGGGCCTTGAATTGTGATAATGATGGTGATGATGAAACCGTTGAACATAAGGAGTAAGACGTTGCTGATGGCTAAAATGCACGATGATGATGAAAATCCTCAGCCATAGTCGTTAGCAAGCGGCTACGTGAACGTTTATGATGATGACAATAATATTAATGATCGAGTCCAACTTATGATCACGGCGGTTGTTATGGTAAGCAGTCAGGATGATAATAATTAGTGCTCTGAAAAAAAAAAGAGATGCCGGTAGGCGAAATTCCTATGTAGATTCAAAAATGATGATGAACCTAGCGTAATGGTCTTCCAAGCGTCCACATATGTGGACACTTGTTTTCTTCTCGAACCTAAGCTAAATTTTCCGGGTTTTTGGTTTATTCCCACTCGCGTACGTATTCTAATTACATATACCGTAAAATGAGGTTACTTTATGACAGATTTCGTACGTTTTCATTCTCTCGCTGAACAATTATCAACATAAAGGCGAACGAATAGTGGCACAACGTTGCTGAAACATTCCCTCACACGATGGTATGCTCTATAAAAACACATTTTTATTACAAACGGCTACATTCAGGTTAAAAGCTGTCACAAAGTTGCCCCGTCGTGTTGGGCAACTTTGTGACAACGTTGTTTTTGGCTGAATATGATTGGGAAAAAAGGGGCTCGCATAATGTTACCCCATCAAAAGTTTATTTGCGTTATGTACAATCGCTGTCAGTGCTCTCTTCTGGGCTGTCGTCAAGAGAAGACCTCTTCCTAGATCGTCTAGCTCTGATATCGGAGGAAAAGCTGCCCTTCTTTCCGATTGTCCGTTTTCCTGTCTTCCTCGCTTCTTCTACATCGGCAACCGATACGCTTTTCCCCCGCTGGGATGCTGAGCATCTTCCTTCTTTCAACAAAATAACATATAATTTAAATTAAAAACAGAGTGGGTAACTTTGTGACAGTTGGCGTGTCACAAAGTTACCCCGCGAAGTATCAACATTTCAGTTTCCTTTCTATAAACTTCAACATACGTGACTTGAATAAATTTATATTACAGTTTATTTCAACCTACATATTAACATTCACAAGTACATACCTGTTTTCGCTGTTTTTCTCGTGCGGGTGGGTCGAGCGCACAAAGTTTGCGGTGCTTCAACAATGCGCGCTAAAACTCCATTGAACATGTCGGCGTCTAGAGGGGCTCCGGAGCGTGGGAACTTCAGCCGGCTGCCGCTACGTGACACGGCATGTCAGGCGAGCTTGTTGAGTGGCTTATAGATTTTCGGCAGCGCCTGGTCGTGGCGCACGATTTAAAGTACAGAAAACCGAACGCGTGTCACAAAGTAACCCCTGCAGTCACAAAGTAACACCATTTTACGGTACGCAAAAAATATTTACTTGCACAACTGGATTGGCTATGAGAAGCAAAGGGTTAAAAGCGGCGCGTGGGTTCGGAATACGGAGCAAGAGACATTTAGGAGGTGCAATTCCGCTGCTTGAGGTGACCAGATAACGTCACATTGCCGGAGAGCCACTAGGGAGCCTTCATGTACGCGCCTCCGTGCCTCCAACGGAGGCACGGAGGCGCGCACATGAAGGCTCCCTAAGAGCCACTTATCTAGGGACCTTAAGAGCCACTTCATGCTGGCGGCGCCTGGTGGCAGACAAGGGAATTGCCGCCGTATCGGTTTCCGAGGGAACCGGTCGCGCGCGTTGCTTGCGTTCCGCCGCAGTCACGTGGCGTGGACGCGAAGCGCGTTCGGCCGTGTTCGTTTCTTGCTTCATCTTTTCTCTCCAAGACTTGAGTCCGCGTTTGAAGGGTTCAACGAATTATCTGCGTCTCATCTTAGACTAGTAAATGCCGAAGAGCATAGTGCTGCGCAGAAGCTCTATTACAGCGTTGTTGCAGGCGCTGACCTCAGCTTTTACCACGGGCTGTTACTGAGAAGGCAATACACACACATAATAATAATGACAAAAATAAAATAACGTGCCCGCTGAAGCAAACACCGCGGTCGTCTGCTCACAAACGCTGCTAAAGAGCACGCGCGCGGGCGCGCTCGCTCTGCGCGGCCGGCAGGTAGCGCTTAAACTTGAACCCTCACCAGGTTTGACAATTTTGAGCTGACGAGTGGAATACATACACTGGGCATTCATGATCACGTCTGCGAAAATTTGCAACGCTACGCGCCGCGGAAATGGGTCAAATTTCAAGCTGAACGCTGCTTGCCATTCCTCTCGCGGGCGCGCGCCCAGAGAATGAGGGGATGACGTACACGATGGAATGGCCCTACGTAGACGGTAGTGCTGTGATGTCGCTCCTCTACGTAGACGACTGTGCTCGGATGTCGCCAGCAGTAGCACGGGACACTGCGATAATTATTTCACAGGACGTGTAGTTTGTGCAATTTGTTGCTTGAATAGACGAATAAAACATGAGAGCAATAATAAAATACACCGACGGAATGTGCGTGTTTTGTTTTTTAACTTTTACTGTGAATCGCAGCGAGATGCGATATTAATCTACCTCTGTCTCGCATGCGTTCGTGTTCTCGCGTTTTGCGCATCGTGCATACGCCACCCTTACAACGGAAGTAATTTTCTACCACGCTCCAGAGCTCATTAGAGCGATTTAACATCCCGCGTCCAACTAAATGATCATGCGGCACTCCGCTAGCCTAGCGTCCGTACAAACGTCGCAGATTTCATGCTCAGTAATAGATTGAAAGCCAAGTGATCGGCGAGAGCGCATTCGACATAGCTTGTAGAAATGAAGCGCAGAGAACGCCTCCACAACACCGCTCGAGTCTCGAGGGCTCGGGCGGGTTCGAGCACGTCATGTGCTCGTGACATTGTGTGCGCATGACGTGTTCATGCGTATGGGTCATGTGATCCTCCCGCTCGCGTGCCGAAGAGGGCAGGGAAGGGATTTGGCTTGCGAAGGCTACACGGGGCGAGCGGCAAGGGTTTCAAGCTCGCCTCCTTGCATCATGGTTTCGCGCCCCTCAAAACATTGGTTTTCTGAGCTTCTCATTCACCGTTTAGAAAAATTCTTGTGGTATAATGCTCTTTATTGGGCGCGCAACAACGTCCAATGTCTAACTAAAATTCCTTATGTCACCTGGTGAGGGGGCCCTTTAAAACCCTGCTTTCGTAACACTTTCTTTTCTTTTTCGCGGTTGCAGATTCGCGCCCCAAGGCGCCGCCAACTGAAGTGTGCCGTAGGCGCATGCAACTTTTGTATTTTTGTGGCGTTACCTGGACGCCTGCGGACGCCCGTTCTAACGGGAGTTTAACCTCCTAAATATTTCTTACTCCGCGGTTCGGAACGAGTAGGTTTGAAAATAAATCTTTTTTAAAACTTTTTTGCTGCGGAACCCTGCTTTTTCATTTCATCTCTGTTTCTCTCTCTCTCGCTCTCTCTAACATGTTTCTCAGCCCCGTAAATATGAGCCGATAATCTCAAACTTACGAGTACGTGGGTTTCACATCTGTTGGTTTGCGTTATTCACGACGAAAGCAGAAGGCTAAAACTTCTGAGCGCAATCTGAATGGCTATTTCTCAGCCTTTCGTGAATGTTTTATCTCTATTTTTTTCAGAGAACAGAACAGCTGAATAACTCACGCCACCTGAGTAACCACCGAGTATAGTATGAATTGGATAAGTCTACTGTTCGGTTGAGAAACTTCGTTGCAATAATACAATTTGAAACCGAGCCTGCTAGTGTCAGCAATATTACATTACATACTCCTTTTCGTCAGTTTAAGACGCAGCTGCATACCGCTTTCTCCTTCCAGAATGTGTGGTACTAAAAATTATTCAAGATTTGTTAATAAAACGATCATTTACCTGTTCTTCATACTGGGTTAGTTGATATTCAAATTTTTAGAAAACAGTGTTGCGATGGGCAGCAGATAGATAAATAAAGTCCCAGTTTCACCGCAAGAGGGAAGCAATGAATGCGATAGCAACAAATTGTAATGTTATACGAAGGGAGGCTGGCAGCTAACGCAACTCTAGAAAACGCTGGTTTAAGAGCATGCGGCCGCTCCAGGGAAACACTGCTCACCACATTCTCTTCGCGTTGAGAGCGCATCACGTAGAAGGGTACACCTGCCCCCCTCTGTCGGCTGCCGAGAAGGGGAGATAACGCGCGCGCCCGCGACGACCGCGCTCGTAAAATCGAAGGTCGCTCGAGGAACCCCCCCACCCCCTCGCGTCTTTTCACGCTCACGAACGACGGGCGGGGCCGGTTATATATATACATATACGGGGGATGACGGCGGCGGAAGCCGGCGGCTGCGACGCCGACGGGGAAAACCAGCCGAGAGTGTCCATATAATTGCTATCGCAATAAAAACTAAGATAAAAGAGCGGGAGTAGAAAATGCAAGAGGTTAAATCACCGGGGTCCCTTTGCACGTTCACCTCAGACAATCCGAAAGCAAATTCCATACGGAATGGCTGTTTTAACATTGTCTTTATCTTTATATTAGGCGAACGCAATTTATTTTTCATGTTTCTTTTATCACACGAACACTGCAGTGACGAAATGCACGTGCAGCTTGTGTGATCACGAAATGATTTCTGTACCCTTTTTTTTATCGCATTAGTGCGCCGCACGGCATCAGTCGACCTTGCACAAAATTGCGCAGCTGTCTTTTCCTCATAAGGTCCAGGAGGGCCCCATCATGCGGACTGTATAGCCACTGCCGCAGGTGACGTCGACGAGCGGCTTGTAGCCAAGGGCCAGCCCATAAACGGTGGTTCAGGCCTGCTTCCCAAACTGGCAGTGGACAAAATGGCAAACTCGAAGCAGTTTCGGTGTACCCCCACTTCGCGCGGTTCGAATGCGTCAGAGCCGTACTCACACGAACTCTTCGGCGCGACACATTTTCTTAACAAGTGAGTCCACTCGGGATGTCATGACCACGCGGAGATATGAAAGCTCGCATGGTGCGCTGAAGATTTTCTTTGTGAATGTCCAAAGTGTCAGAGGAAGGCAAGAGAAAAAAATGCGCCCACCTCCCCGAAGGGGAATCGTGAGGAAATGCGAATGCATTTCGCGCGCGCTTCACTCCATTTATATATGGTGGTTGTGGTTCGAAGAAGGAAAAGCCGCCTGATTTCTGCAGCCCGGTCGGGAGCAAGGCGCAGCGCCTTGTTTTTGCTTTTTCTTGTTTTTTTAAATTTTTTTTATTTATTTTTTTTAATTTTTTTTTCATATATAGCTCCGCCGAGCTCCGCCGCAGTCCGCTTTTAGTTAACGCGCACGCTGCGAATTTTTATTGTTCAACAACGCACAGGAGAAATCTCCCACCGGCACCACCTTGGAGGTCAAGATTCATTGCCATATATACGGGGTGGCCAGTGAACGGTTGTGCAGCGCGAGCAGTCGGTTTTTTCAACCAAGAAACTCGCTAGCAGACGCTGCCTGTGTCGGCGTCGCGAGGCGAGAGAGGGAGAGGGGGGAGCGTAAGAGAGGAGAGAGAGAGAGGGGGGCGCGCATGCGCAGTGGGAGTGTGGACGCTGCGGGCCGAGATGCCTAGAGAAGAGAGGGGGGAGCGTAGGAGAGAAGAGAGGTGGGACGCGCATGCGCAGTGGGAGTGTGGACGGCGCGGGCAGGGATGCCTAGAGGAGAGAGGGGGAGCGTAGCAGGGGAGAGAGGAGGGGGAGGCGCATGCGCAGTGAGGGTGTGGTTGCCGCGGGGAGGGATGCCTAGAGGAGAGAGAGGGAAAGAGGAGGTTTTTTATCTTTATTTTTTTTTGAAAGGGTTTGCGCATGCGCAGTAAGGGTGGTCACGCCGCACACCACCACCACCGGATTAAGCTTCGCCATAAGATGCTTCACATCTAACACCTGCCGGCGCGCACACCTCCTCAACCTATCCTCCTCCTCCTCCTCCGCGGACAACGCCGCACAACGCCAACGCCGCACAACGCCAACGCCGGATGCCTGACATAGCCCGACTATGAAATGCATTCGCATTTAAAAGACATACGAGGCCGTTACAAGATGGCAGGCCGCTTGAGCCGGAGCACTAGATAGGCGAATTCAAGAAACTCGAACAGGACATGCATAAACTGCAGCACAACGGTGAAATTGTACTTCTAAACCAACCGAATGGTCAACGCGGCGGAGTGCGCGTACAACTTGCGTAGAATCTGTATAAAGGATAACACTTCATGGGTGTTGTATCTCAACGCGCGGTTGATGTCAAGCGTGGCGATCACTGAGGGCAACTGTCTCTGCT
Source organism: Rhipicephalus appendiculatus (assembly GCA_030522465.1). Lineage (NCBI taxonomy): Eukaryota > Metazoa > Arthropoda > Arachnida > Ixodida > Ixodidae > Rhipicephalus > Rhipicephalus appendiculatus. The sequence continues at coordinate 15,880 of JALIZH010007169.1, forward strand.
TGTAGTGAGGTGATGGGGATCTCTGCCTAAGGAAGTATACAGTATAAATGATGTGAACCCGGCGTCCACATATGCTATTAGTTCCGAGGCACCGCGAAAAAGGGCGCAATAAGGTGGTGCGCCTGGAGAATGTTTTCATTCTCCTCCGGAGGATGCATCCAAGTGGCTTCTTTGTTGTCACTTGGCAATGATCTCACAGGGGCAGTGACAAGGTAGGTTCGCCAAGCAGAGTTCTTTTGGGTCCATCTTGTACAGCGCTAGTACGGGCCACAAGAATCTGAACAGGAGAAGGCGACAGCAACACGTCAAGCTGCTCCTGTTGGCGTCTGAACAAAGGTCTTCCGAAATATACCGGGGGTTTCAAGAAATGTGTCCAAAATTTTCAAAAATCAGGGACATGCGATATTTGTTCACAGTTATTTCTTTTGTAGTCGCAGGCATCTTAACATGACTAAACACATCATTTGGGATAGTAATTAGGAAAACTAAATTACTTCTTTCTTAATTAGTGGAGTTAGGCGGTTAAGTCTAAAGGGATAACTGAAGTCCTTCGTGCAAAGAAGCCATTGCAGCTTTGAGATTTCGTAAAAGCGACCAAATGAAATAATTGCGAAGATGTGAAATTCATTCTAATTCACCCGCGAAACCGAAATTGAAACGCGGAAGAGCGCTAGTGCCATAATCTTCTGAGACGTCCAGAATGAGTGAGCGTCGCTATATCAACCATCAACCGACATCGCTGTGTGGGTGTGCGGGCTTCGCTTCTAATTATAGCATGCATGACTGTCACGAGCGAGCGCTCAAATAAGCGCGCGACGCCGATTTCGAACGTCGGCGTGAAACCCAGGCGCCGATCTGTCTAGACACGCCCGGCGCAACGAAGAAACAAGCATCAAAAGACGCCCGGCGCGCGCGCCTCCTCTCCCCCTCGAAACGACCGCCGCCACGCCAACGCGCTCTATCGGATCGGAACACCGAGCAAGGTCTCGAATCCTCGTGAAGGAAAGGGTGACGCAACGCGAAGTTAGGCCGCGATGAGTGGAAACCACGAGAAAGGTCTCGCCCTTTCAATAGCTTCGGCGGTGCTGCGCGCCGAGGAGAAATCTGGAAACTTCGTGAATACAGAGGCGAGCGAATATAAGCGAGCAGCGACGGAGGGTCAGGCACAGTGATGCCAACCCTAGGGAATTTTCCCTAGATCTAGGGATTTTCTACCTCTTTCAGGGATTTGGCGTCTTTTTCTTGAATCTAGGGATTTTTCAAAGTCTGGAAATGCTACATTGCGCACCCTAATGACGGGTGTTATTGAGTAATCACTCTCTTTCCACTAGAAAGGCCATAAAGAACGATAATTTTCACTATTGGCTGGTTTTCACTCAAAAGAGATTTGGTGTTCTGCTGGGACGAGTGAAAGCGAGATTAATATGCATATTACTGGGATGGAACGAAACCTTGTCGTCGTAAGTGTTCAGCACTCACGCGCGTATCATCATAAGTGCCCTGTGTGATTGCTTCTCTGTGAAACAAACATACATTTTGTCTTGTAACGCACATGAAAACGCGCCAAATCCACGCTCGCCGCGTACCTTCAACTGCAACGTCTCCACGTCTAATAACTTCTGGTCTAGCAGATTTTGACAGAAAGAAGGTGAGTTAATTGGTACGGACCCACTATTATGAAATTGTCGTGACGGAAAAGATTGCAGGTTCGTGTGTTTTCAGTCTTTCTTTTGCACTATTTTGATAAGAGCGATAACAGTCACAAAAATATTGGGCCAAATGCGAAGCTCATCGAAAGCACACAGGATGGCTATCAGCCAGTAAAAGAGGACTCCCGTACATCAACTCCAAATCATGCAACGTTAATAGCAAATGTGTGAATTAGAAATCGACCGCCGCGCACCTCCAAGAATGCAAGCACAAGAAAGGCGCTGCAAGACTTGCACATGACTCGAACGATTACATCTATGCCTTCAATGAGCGGGTATAGCGAACGTAACAAATATGTCTGTCTCTGAAGCAAATCGCGCCATCTGCAAGTGCCTTAGTGCAATTACTCCGCAGAAAATGCAGAAAAAAGACATTCAGTGGCTGTTAATATGTTTCTTTTTACGGCAATAAGATTCGGAAAAATTGGGGCAGACAGCGAACTATCTTTATACTGTGTTAAATGTGAATTAGCTTGAAAAACAACATGTCGAATTCAATCTAGGGATTTTTTGCGCAATCTAGGGTATTTTCGAAGGTAAATCTAGGGATAAAAGGTTGACATTGGTTGGCATCACTGGTCAGGCAGGAGAAGAAGTCAGTAAGTGAGCGAGTACTCCAGTGGGAGTAAGTGAATTTCCACTCAGTTCGTGAGTGAAGTATGGTGTTGTTTGGTTGCTGAAGTGCGGTCAGTCGATCTGGAAGAATCGAATGACGACGCCGTGGGAGCTGCGGAAGTGTTGAGGAGCCTTTCCTGGAAGAGAAAGCTCGGAGGATCGGGACGACAACCAGCGCTGGACTTTGTGTGAGTGTCTTCCTGGAAGAGAAGCATTCAAGTTTAGTTCCAAGAACTTTGGACTGTATACGTTGGATGAACATTCTAGTCTTTAAGTGTTTTGGATAGTTAATGCATGAGATTGCATTGTAGCGCGAGTTGTTTGTTCCCGTTGTTTTGAACACCATCAGAGTTACGTTGTGAGTTGTGTTGTATTTGATACCTGCCAAGTGTGTATGTTTGTGAGTTATTGTTTGTACTGCCTTATCTGAGAATATATCTTGTTTGTGTTATAACTCTCGGCTGACTCGGTCTTTGGTCCACAACCGGCGTTCGCTGGCGCACCAAAGGGACCAATTCTAAATTGTCCGTGCTTTCGTGGTGCGTTTCGGGGGGGCCGATACGTCAGCCCTTGGAATCCGCCCGGCGATTGCCTTCCCAATTAACGGGAACTGTGACAATGACGCACATGCGTGTGCGAACGCGGACGAATTACACCTCTGTAATGATCGTCTTGAACAGGGACGCCATTCTGCTCATCTGCTTGTTGCGCTCATCAGTGCTTCGGTTTCGCCATCGATTTTGGTTCAGTTTCATTACTGACAAATAATCAATAGAGGCCTCTTCTTCAATATCACAGAGCTCCGATGGTTTCTCCGCATGAAGAACTTCAATTCTCCTATTTGTCATAACTAGAGGCCGGATTTTTAGGCACTAAAAATCGCGTTTTAGGCGCCAAAAATAGGCAGGCAAAACACAGTTTTAGGCCCCCAAAATGTGAATATAGGCACAATAAATTTTTGCAAAAACTCAAATTTTCGAATAAAGACGTGCGCGACCTGGTCTACGACAGGAAAGCAAACAAATGTTATATTTTATGATGACACAAAGGTGTTAATGGTTTACCATAGCCATGCAATGGTCCCCTTTCGGGCACGGTTTCCAGAACACGGTCTCTCCTTTTATTGTCCAGAATGGTGAGTTAAGTGTCCACCATCGAAAAAAACACGCTCCTGGGTCTGTTTTTTTCGGCATGGCTGCGAAGGGCAGCACAGGATTCAATAGTCAGAACGCTAAAAGGTCAGAAGGGTCTGTTAGCGTCGTATTGGCCGGGTGTAATCGCGCAGGGTCAATTTCCCCTCTTTGTGTGAATACCATGAAGGGCCCCCTTACCAGGTTTGAGTGTTTCGAGCTAGAAGTGTAATGCATGCGCTGCGCGCTAATGATCACGTCTGCCAAGATTTGCAACGCTACGCGCCCGGGAAGGAGGTGAAATGTCAGACTGAACGCCGCTTGCCCTTGATCTCACGGGTGCGCGCACCAATGTGGGGGAGGTTTAGTACAAGGAATGGTCCTGTCTACGTCACAGTAGTCCGTGAAATAGTACGTGAAATAGAAATATTAAAACATACAAACGAAATGTGTGCGCGCTTTTATTTCTTTATTTCTTAGAATCGACAGCGATGCGAGACTTAGCTGCCTATATTTTGTTTGCGTTCGTGTACTCGCCGTTCTAGCGTCGTGCCGGTGCCAGCCCTGACAACGCTCAGCATGTTCTTGGTGCATCGTCCCTTACAGAAGTTCCAGCGGTGCGACGCGCTGTGTCGTGGTAAGGATACAGGATACATGCCAGCCTCTTCAAACGCATAAAGGGTTCCATCCCACAGAAACAGGCAGTACACTATAGAGTGAACGCCGAAACGATGCAACACCGATTGTGCGCACGACCTGGCTTGGGCATGTCATGTGCACATAGTGTAATCTTGCGTGCGCATGGCGTGTTGATGCGTCTACGTCCAGTGATCTTCCGGCTCCGAGTTTCTGTGATACCGAAGAGGGCAGGGAAGGAATCTGGCTTGCGAGTGGCAAAGGTTTCAATCTCACCCACCGGCATCATGCTTTCGCGGCTCGTAATGAACCAATTAGAAAGCTATTGTGGTACAAAGCTCTTCATTGGGCCCGCAAACACTTCCAGTATCTGTATAAAATGTCTCACGTAACCTGGTGAAACGCCCTTTAAGAAGTAAATTACAAACGAAACAAAAGCCATTTGCACATCTGATTTTTTTACCTACTTTCCCCTGAGGACACTCCATGGTTTCGCATTCGTTCTCCCTATTCCTGCTGCTGCGCACAGGCACCTCCTTTTCCTGCCCCCCACCACGCCCAAGTCTTCAAGGAGGTGCTCCAATTCCATGGGAACACTGGACTTGAAACCGGCGGTAAAAGCCGCTCGCCAAGTCCTCGGCCATGGACGCCACTCTCCTCTTCTTCCCCGTCCTCTTCCCCGCCTTTATTTTCCTCTCCCCATTCCACTGTATACGCTGGGACGTGCTCCCATTTAGGATTGCAGAAATAGCGTCTTTCCTCTCCCCTGCTCCAACCACTCGCGCCATGTCAGTGCGATGGGATAAGGTGGCCGGCGCGTCCCATTTCACTGCTGCTACCGGTTGCTTCCCGGATGTTTGTTGAACTAGAGAACTATGTTGTTGCACCCCATAGAGTTCCGAAACGTCAATTTTGCCCGGTAACATGAATTACGGTCTCAAACTGTACTCGAAAGCAAAATTTGAGGTTAAATAGCGTTCATATAGGCACCAATTTTGAAAATAGGCATCTATGGGCACTTATAGACATTTAGGCACAAACCCCGAAAATAGGCATTTATAGGCACTATAAAAAACACTATAAAAGCCCCCCTTAACCCCTAATTCATGCTCATATATCAAAGTGGCACGATAGGAACGCAAGGAAAAAATAGGCATTTGCCTATAATCCGGTCTCTAGTCATAACCACCTAATTCCAA
>JALIZH010007174.1:0-53888 GCA_030522465.1 Rhipicephalus appendiculatus
TGTTACATGCAAATTTCAAGGAATGGGCGAGGGCACATACCCAGAGTGAACACCTCTTTTCCCCTGGATACAACTGCCCTCCTCTCGAGACTCTCTTTAGGGAGATAACTATTTCAATCCTTTTCAGCCCTGAATACTTTTAACACACAGAAAAAATGTTTTTCCTTTGGCTCAATGGCTGTAAAGAGAGATACAAAGCAGTCTGAAGTGGCAGTTTTATTCTATTCCAATGGCACATTTAAAGGCCAACTCCGGCGATGTTTTTGACCGTGTCAGGGTAATGGTGCTTTTTATGTTCCTGAAACACTCTTGTCACGCGTCCGATAGCTGAAATGCTCAGCAAATTCGAAAATAATTTTTAATAAGCAAAAACGCGCAATACCGAAACCGAAACCCAACCGAGTGTACTGTCTACGTATGACGTAGTAGTTTGCTACGAACCGGAAGTTGTACAAGGCATGCTGGTCCCGCCGGCGCGGAATATCACTTGCTCCTCCACAGAGAACAGTAAATCGCGCGCCAAACCAGCGAAGCGCCGATCAAACACCGTCGCCTTGTGGCCAGCACAATATACGCTGTAGCGGCCAAAGTTAGCAAACCCATCGGCTGCGTCACTTCCGTCAACCGGCAAACGAACACGCCACACACGCAATGTTGCCAATAATTGTGGGAAGCCGGGTGGGCGTTTGCAGAAAACACTCTTTAAAAATTCATTTTCAAACAATCAGCGCATCTCTCAGGCTTGAAATTTGGCATAAATGACGGAAATGTGCAAAGGAACGAACCCAGCGAATTTCATTGAGATCCATTGACCTCGAAAAATCGCCGGAGTTGGCCTTTAAATGTTGTCAAACTAACAAGATAGCATGTCAAATACAATTCAATTCAATAGTAATACGAGATCAATTAGTACTTAAAGAATTCTTTTCAGTCATAATGCGCTGCTATTTGTTGCACTTCTTGAGTGCCCTCTGTCTAACACGCGGGCAATCAGTCCGATTTAACATGGTCGTAGATTGCAGAGTCCTCCACTACTGCACCAAAATTATTACAACCAGCACTTCATTGTCCCCATCATTTACCTCCTTCGTGCACTGTTCATATACTGGCAGCAAACCTATTTTGGTGCAGAACCCACGAACATCTCACTATCGCAGTCCCATTGTCACTAAATAAAGCAATTAAGATTTCTCTCCTCAAATAAGAGCCAACGGTAATGAAAGTGCGTGCTATTGAAATTATGTAGCCTTGAATACCATTCTGGCAATCATTATGCCACTTGGTGCGGGTAAGAGCGTTGGGTAAAACTGGTTTTTCAAAGTTATCTACGCCGACTTGGCAAGTTGTCTAGTTGAAACCCGTGCCACCTTCACGTACCCATGTCCCACGCATTAATTTAAGCCGATCCACTTTCTTGTCCTACAGTCTACAGTCTCATTATGTTGGCTCTCATGTCCATGTCCGAAACTGTGCTGCCTTTAGCATCGAGATGCACGCAGTGGCATCACATATAGTGCTCTTGAATATATTCAGCTCCGCTTATTGAGCCTTCTGTTTGAAAATTCTCCTGTCACATTTCGTTTTTTGACGACAGGAAAATACAGTGCCTCAACAGTTTGTACCATTTCCCTGCTCATGTGTCAATGGGCCTTTATCAGGTAGTTAGTGTGCGCAGGGCCGCCGGGCGAGGCACGCGCCATGATTTTCGGCTAGCCACAACGTGACTACAGGTGTGGACCAAGTGACCTCTGGTGTTACGAACTTGCAAGTGCTTCAACCAAACAAAAGCGCGGATATAGGCCTCTGAGAAAGCCTACCGGCGCGTGATGAACAATTTCAGTGGCCGAGGGCCACCAGTTCCGATTTCGGCGATCTCCACAGGAGGTGCTGTTCAGACTAGGAAAAGGCCCATACAGCAGCATGCAGAGAGTACTCAGCCGCTGCTTAACCACTGCAAATGCACATCCCCTGCCGGATGTACTTTGCAGCACTTGTTATCGAAAACAAAAACTCGCTTGCCTGTGACTGTCAATGATGTATGTGGTGAGAGAGAATCAAGAAAACCAGACTTATTACGAGGTTGTGTAATGCACTTTATCAAGCCAAAAGAAAACAAAAAGAGGCGGCATGTTTTGTACCAAGCGCATCACTGCAAGTGCTACAAAAATCAATCATTCTAACAGCAAGTCCAATAAATACATATAAAGAAAAAAAATATACAGCAGTTCCAACAAAAATAATAAATTCGTTTTATATGTGGGCAGCCTACTTTTCTTTTTTTTAAACAACCGTTGAGTGCATCAGGAAGCATTATGAGGCATTGTCCAAATGCATCGCAACAAGACTCTGCATCAAAAATGATGAGTCTTCCAAGCACTCAACAAGCAGAACATGCCAAGGGTTTTGGAATGCAGCCCGCATGCAAGCTAAGCCTACTATAGCTTGATGGACATCTTGGCATGCCCAGTGCAAGAGATGCAGAAAGTTACACTATGCACTCCACTGAATTCAACTCTGCTTTGACTTGATTTGTAGCGATGCAGGGTTCTGTTCAGAACAGATCGAGACAGTCTATCAAAGCCAATCGGTGAACTGCTATCGGAGAAGCCACGCAATCGTAATTCTTTTCGGATCTTTGACTGGCTCTCGATTTGATGATGAGAGCGCTTTTCAGAAGTCCGAGCAGCAGCTTTTTCTAAATAAAGCCAGCAAATGTGTTACGAACAGTACAGTCGGGCAGAACTTTAGGTGGCCTGAAGATTCTGCCATCCAGCACATGAGCAGAACTATTTTTTTTTATCGTGGAGGCAATTGGAAGTTGCACTTCATTCATCTGGGCGGGACTTCTGCCTCCTTAAGTTGTATCTGACAAGAAATTTCAGACAATCGAATCCACCAATCAACCTGACAGAGACGCTACTGAGGAATACTAATAAAACATTGCACTTGGCAATACAAAAAACCTTATTTGGAGACTTTGCGGCGGAGGAAATAATGGCTGTAAACCAATGCCATTAAGGAACTTTACAGTAGTTCTGCCTGTCTGGTTCATGTGCAAGAAAGGTGGAGTTCTTGTACATTTTTGCATGCAATATAAAGCTCTTGCCATAATTGAGAATGACTCAGCATCAGCCAGAACCCACTTTGGTTCAGTGAGGTTGCATGGGAGCAGTTAACTCTCTGTACCAGGCTTGTAGGAGGCTCCTGGCGTTTCCCGTACTTGGGCTGCCTTTCCTTGTCGTCTGAAGACACCTTGCAACCAGGAGGCAGACTTCCAGAACAAAACTGTTTATTATAAAGGCAGAGAAAGTCAAAGTCAGATGGGGTCAAAATACAAGATTGCCCAGCGGCGGCCGATTCACGGCTCGCGCTTTTCTTCCCTCACATACACACCCGTTTTTAAAGAGTCGCGATATTGGGTGGAACCACTGTTCGAAACCCTCACTCTATTTCCCTTCGGCCAATGAGTGTAACCGATCTTAAAATAGAAAAGAGGCGGGGCACTTTATGCCTACATCAAGCCGCCCCCTTTGGAGCCCCTCCGCCCTCTATGATACATCTTTGAACTAACACCGTGCGACAACTACAGCAGTGATCCAGGGCTCTCTTCCTTACAACCTGCCTCTGTTTCCGTGCAGCCGGCCTGGCGCGACGACATCACTCGTTAACCCATCAACTGTTTAGGATGTCGCCAACCCCGACAACTTGCCCTTCGCCCCACGCGAGGTCAAAGCGGAACCTCTGCTCACTGTTGTCCTTTTAAGTCGTAGATCCGCGCCGCCGAAGGGTTCCTTCCCTTGTCGGCATCCTCAGTTAACGATGACGCCTGCACCGGCGTCGGGCAACATTGCACGCAAAACCGCAAATCACCTCCGAGGGTCGCCATACAATGCAACAGCACTTTGACTTCCGTGCCGCGCTATCTGTGGCCCATGTTTCTGTCATCTCCCCGGGCGTTACAAACGACGCGCGCGCTTCCGGGGGTGGCTCTTTGTTCACTCGCGGGCCCCTCCCGATGCACACACATGGCGGAACGGTAGTGCATCTCTAAAAGCAATGGTTCATTTGCCACAACGCAGCGAAACCGTCAGAAAGTGAACATTGTTGTGGAATCGGCTACGACGAACCCACTCAACAAAGCGAGCGCATGTTCTACACACTGCCCGCTGACTCACTGGCGCGAAAGTTCGGTTTTCTTGACGAACTTAACTGAGCTTTAAAGTGGCATCACCTGCTACTATTCCATAACACTCTGCATGCTTTCTATCATTCCAAGCCTGCACTCACAGTAACATTGACACAGCAAACTATAATTTTAGGTTAGTTCAGCGCTTCTCATACCGCCCCATTTAACTATCACAAGAACACCATAAGAAATGTTCACGCACAACACTTAGACTTGCACTCCAGGAAGCTTCTTGCCCCTCATATAGTCATTTTTCAAATCATCACACACAATAAATATACTCTATATTTGCAACGAGAACAAACAAAAGATGCTAGGCTACGTTTTTATCATGTCATAAATACACAAAGCTTGCTCATGAGCTCTCTCTCACATATTGCACTCTCCTTTGAAACAACATGCCATTCATACCATGCGACCATTGCTGCAATGTAAGTGGCTCATCAAAGCTCATAACAATATATGTTTTTCCCAGCCGACCACTATGTGTCCAATCAACCTGAAGTTAAAAAAAAAGAAAGGAAGAGCGAGTGATGCCAAATCTTACAACTGCAGCAACTATCAAAGTTTAACTTAATCTTCAGACCAAAGACATCCCAGTGCACACGAAAAAAAATTTACAAGTCCTGCTGTTTCACATCCCAAGAAATTTCCAACCAAGTGAAATGTGTTCAGTCAAATGACCAGGAGTTGGGTTCTGGGATGAAAGCCAATTGGACAGACTGAACTGTTCTTTTAATGTGGTGGTGTCTGAGCTCTCTGCATTTGTCTATGGGTGAAGATTAAGCTTTATCATAATTATCATCACAGCTTTATACGGCCAACTCGGCCACAAGCAGGCGACACTTTGTGGCAGCAGAAGCACGAGTTTGCTAGGCTCTGTATCACATGCAAGGAAACACGTTGCATAAATGCTGGTGCGGCACACGACAAACGCAAACTGACAATGACAACAACAACATGGCGGGAGCACTCCAGGCTGCTGAGATTTCACTGCACGAGGCACGACAATCACGGAAGTTCCACTGACTGATGCTAAGTCCTTGTGTGGCTGACGACCAGGGGGCTCTGGTGGCCGTCAAATGAAGCCCTGCAATTGTGAGGTGCCTGCCCGCAAACACTGTAGGTATTCTGACCTACATTTACATTCTCGTTTACACTGCAACTAGCAAGTTTCATCAAGGAACCAAGACATACTATCATCACTGTTCACTAACAGGCCATAAACCAGTTTACTTTGGAATGACAAAGGATATCAAAAACAAGCAAGGCAATTATCAGAGCTGTTCACAGAGCAGGGGTCGTGCAACGCCTTTCTAAGGTACCACACATCCACCACCACATGAGACCCTCGAATCTGCTGCCAGGAAGTTCTCTAATTTATCAAGTGTAAGCAGTTAGAGCACAAAACACGTCCTTTCTCTTTACTTCCATCACTATAAGCATGCTGCAAACTGCACAAGGGGGGATGGCAAGGGAGCAATGCGCTACTCTGAAGTTACATTGCCATGCAAGATGGCCATCAGCATTTTCTTCTTTTTCTGTGACCATACAGACTGCAACTATTGGTGCAAATGTGCATGGCATTGACACATGGCAGCACCAAGTAGCATGTGGCCCAGATGATTGTTTGCTGCAGTGCCATCCATGAAATTAGCCACTATCCGTCGTGGACATTTGCTGGTTAGCTGGGACAGCATTGTGAAGGAGAAGGCAAGTGATCTTTTGGCCGTTTTTTAGGCGAAACTGTAAACTGCCTACTGCATGCAATACATGGCTCACATGCTTACAGCAGTCTTGACCACAGGTTGGCCACATTTTCCAAGTGCATTCATAAAGCACTGCAGGGCCCCCTTTGAAAAGGTGCGGCAGCAACAAGGGTGATGGCACAACGGGCTTGTAATCACACTAAACGGGCAATATACTCATAGCATCCGAAATGCAATAGCAGAACATACTAACGAAGCTGCTCTAATGCTCAGCTGCAAAAGCTAGCAAGTGTTACAACATGTGCAAATAAAAGCATGCTGTTACAGTATAACCAGGACATATTGATTTATAGCCATTATCCAGCAGCTGTAACATTCTGTTCGAAATCACCTGCAAAAGTTTGCCGATATACAGTCGAACACGACTATATACCAAACTGAAGTAAACTTCTTACATGCACCAAATTACCAATACATATATCAAACTATTTTGTTATGACCTTCAGATTTGCATATGGGTTTGACAGTGCAAGTTCGAGAGATAGCATGTCAGTCTCGCAAAACTTTTTTTTTTCCAAATATTTGCTCCGTTTCTTTTTTTTCCATAACTTCTCCTCTGCACTGCCACTGTCGCTTTCTGCTCAGCCAGCACGCCTTTGTCTTGACTGTGGAATTTTTCGGCACCTGTATTATTGCTGGTCTTTCATCTCGGAAGGCTTCACAACAAGCGGTATGCATACACATCGAGTTCTAGGGGAGGGCAGACGGGAGTCACAAAAGATGACCGGATCATAGCCGTTGTTCATTAAAGGTGGTTAGTAGTAGCCGTGGCTGTAAATCTATCGCTGGCATATGGGACTTTTGATTAACAAATGTCACTTATACCGAGCTCATCAAACAAATATTTTGTTTGTTTTTTATGGCCATAGCAGTTACATGGGCACTCTCAATGGGTTTTTGCCGTCGGCATCATCGTTGCTTTCGCAGTCATGTTTCGTATAAAGTTCACATTGATAACATTCCCCCCCCCATTGTATGTTCTACTCGTGGGTAAAATGTTCTACCTGTGTGAGCAGGGGCGACGAACACGGCTGAAGCGGAGATTAAATGAGCCGGCCCATCTCCGTCGCACAGAGGGCTCATGCGATAACATAACTCTGCATGCGAGGCCTGCCGTCGCATGCTGCTCATGCAGTCATGCAGAGAGGAAATGCTTCACCCATCTTGAAGGAGCATGAAAGGTCGTGGGGGAAGGGGGGGGGTGTCACTGGAGCAGCAACTGTGAACTTTGAACAAAAGGGTGCGGTCGCGATCACTGGCGCGCGCATTACCTCGGCAGGCATCAGCGGACGGCTCATATTATACCCTTCTACGTGCTGTGCTCTCAATGCGAAGAGACTGTGCGAAATCTGCTTCTCTCCCTGGAGTGGTCGTACTCTCTTACACTGGCGTTTTGTTGAGTTACATGAGACTGGATCTAAAAGAGTCGGCTGCCAGCCTTACTTCGTATAACATCACAATTTGTTGCTATCGCATTCACTGCTTTGCCCTAGCAGTGAAAATGTCATTTTTTTTAGTTACCACTGCTCATCACTGGCTTTCACACCACAGCCACCCAGACAGCTGCTTGGCACAGCACGTGATAAGGTCACAGCAGATGGAAGTTAATCAATCCTTCAACAAATCAATCTTTCAGCAGTACGACAGCCATTATTTGCTACTTTGTAAGCATCTGACGGTTACAGCACAAAAAAGAACGTACGAGGGAAGACAGCGACAAACATTAGTCCGAGTGCCTTGTTGGAATAGTCCGAGAGCTGCCCTCATCCTTGTAGCTCAATCTTCAAGCAATAGCCATCACATATAGTGGAGTACTAGCTAGCGCAAGCTGTCACTTGTCTATGAGTGTATTCCGCCAATCTACATTGATATTAGCCCGTAAATATGCAGAAGATGACCGACATTCCTGAGTGTGCGTGCTCAACTATACTTTCACTCTTGCATTAAGTACCATACAGTACCATGCCTTAACACACGCACAAGCATTTGCTAATGCCGCAGTTTTTCTGTTGTTCATGTCAAGAAGACCTGCACGTGCTCGCCCAAAGTTTGTTCGTTGTGAGCGGTGGTTCTCCAAAGCAAATGCATCTTGCACATTTGCAAAGCTGAGCACATGGTGCGAGTGGCAGGAATGGTGCATTGGGGTATTACGTTAGCGACAGTGTGTAAGCTGCCACGACTAATCTTCAAAGAATTTGTGTGTTTTAACACCTATCACGGCCATCAATGCGTTCTGCAGCTCAAGCAACCATACAATAATTTTGAGAAAGGTGCCAATCCCAAATCATCATCGGACACAAAGACATCTTGAGGTATGTAATCACTTTAGACATCAGTTCTTATTCCTGAAGTTATTCTAAAAACATGAAAAAGAGTTCCTATGTTTAAAAAATACTGCAATTACATGCTTAAGATGGCAACCCCATGCACACAGACAAAGCAACCATTTTCTCACTTGTCCTTAAAGTAAAAAAACTTTTTTTCTTTTTTTCTTTCCTGAAGAGATAGAGGTGAAAGAATGCGTGCCAGGTTGCAATGCATGATGATCCTACATCATGCATCTGATGTCAACGCACAATATATTTGCAACACACCACATTGGCACTTTTCGTTGTCTGCGGCGACATGACGCCGAATATTAAATAACTGCCAATTGTTGTAAGACCTCACAAAAGGAAGTTCATTAAATCACTTCTGTACAGTTGCACACCTATCCAAAAATATCTGCAAGTATTATTTTGTGTAAAAACTTTCGAGTTAATATTTCACAAAATTTAAGGGAACATAAAGCATAATTTAGAAGGGGTCACATCAGGAGATGGTACAACTGCTTCTTGATGCACACAGCCTCAACTGAATAATCCATCTGGATATGAAAGGAGGCATTACGTGAGCTGCATTCTTAGATCATAGCGAAATCTCTTCAGAGATGCCAAACAGCCGAGAGACGATCGTTTGAGAGCTGCTGGTCAGGACGAGTAGTGAACACAGGCGCTGGTGCCTTGGCAAGTGACGCCTGGTCACGAGTGCAGCCCCACAACAACGGGCACCCAGGAGTTGTGCATGTTGTAGCTTCGACCAGGCACGCCGACAGCCACAAATCTCAAGAACTGGCTTGCTCCAGCCACGGTTGTAAGGAACGGCTCAGTTTACGGTCCTAGGACGATTCTTCTTCGTTGCACGGTCGTCCGGGACAGGGCGTGTGGATGAAGGTGGGCTTCTCCCGCTTGGGCTCCGACGAGGACACCTCCTCGCACACGTGCACCACGATGCCCGGCTGCGTCTCTGAGGCTGGATGTAGCTCGTGTGGCTCGCCTGTTAAGGAACGGTCGCGCCGGTTAATTAGTTGTCATAATGATGATATGTGGTGCTTAACCACACATGGCCAATGATGGTCAAAGAGCACCAGCGCATAAGCAATTATGCAGTCCATTACCATGAATTGTAGTATTGGCTGTACAGACCTAAAATGTTGTCCCTGTATTGTGCGTAAAATAAACATAGGTAATGAAAGTATGGCATGGTTACTGCGGTGTACAGTGGACGCATATATAGATATGGTGTGCAGAAATGACCTTCTAAAACCTGTGAATGAAGCTGACAGCGCGTGCTTTATCATGTGCTACCATTGCAACAGTGGCTTCTCTCTCTATCCCACTCAAAAGGCTGTGCTACGAATCTTTAGGCTTGGTAACGTGTAATGTGCACTAATAGTAGTGTAGTGGACAGTGTGCTTGCCATCCACGTAAAAAGACGAAAAAACAGAGATGCTCGGACATCATGGCCGTTACATCAGCTTAGTCACCCGGCTAATAAATGTTTGTTTGCCTGGGGCTTGTGTTCCTACAAACTGGTGACCCGGATGTGATGCCCGAGCTTCTCTGTCATTAATAAATTAGCATTATTAAAGTACAGAACTACATCTGCGTCAAATGTCGGTTCTCTTCCAAGGAACATAGCCAGATGATATGGAATACTTTGTCGGTAAACACGTCAACACGCTAAGCCTACTTTCACATCATTACACAAGCGTCTTCACACAATTAATCACCTTATTACTTTGCCATGTGTCAGCCTGCTCCAATCTATGCTAGCAAATTTCAGTTTTCGTAACTGCAGATGTTTTCCGCACAACCCAGAATGTGAGTGTTCCAACAGGCAAACCTGAGCATTCGTTTCTCTGTCCTCATGCCAGGTCTATGCGGCATGTCATCAGCACTGCATTCAACATTTGGTGACCATTTTGCTTTTCCATTGTGACTTCATTCTCAATGGAATGAAGTCACAATTCTTCTCAACCTTCATTTTAAAAATTTGTCACTATTTGCAAAGCCAGCAAAATTTCATTCTGTAATGGTCCAGACCAACACCTCATTCATCTGCTTCGGCACACTGGTAAATAATCCCACTATCTTCTAGAGGTTAGTGCATAACTCTCTTGCTAGTTTGGCCGAATTTCTGCTCACCTAGTGTAGCAGCTGCTG
Source organism: Rhipicephalus appendiculatus (assembly GCA_030522465.1). Classification (NCBI taxonomy): domain Eukaryota; kingdom Metazoa; phylum Arthropoda; class Arachnida; order Ixodida; family Ixodidae; genus Rhipicephalus; species Rhipicephalus appendiculatus. Next base: position 10,440 of record JALIZH010007174.1, read on the forward strand.
TACTTCTGGCTAGTGAGACATGATTGCGCTAACCCTTGTTCCAATATGTTTGCTTAGAATATATGACGAATTACGCATCTAAAGTTAATATCTGGTTAATTCCTTGTTAGGCATAAATGTGCACAAGTGTTGAGTAAAATTTCACATTTTCTTGCACATAATCTGCACGCCAACTACAAACTATGAAAAAAAAATAATAAAAATAAATGCCTACTTAGAGCGCACCACGCCTTTCTCATGAGCCACATCAACTATGTGGTATCGGCCTTGCATTGGACTAAAACCGAAAGGGACAAGCTTGATACGCTGATGCGGAAAAGTGTCAAAAAGGTACTGGGTATTCCCGTCACGGCGAGCACGGACAGGCTAATGAAGCTCGGTGTTCTCAATACCACCCTCGAACTAATAGAAGCGCAGCGTTCGGCACAGATCACGAGGCTCTCGGGCTTCAGCGCGGGTAGGTGCCTCTTAGAAGCGGCGGGCTTGCGACCGCGTTACAGTCAAGGTGACGCGGTTCAGCTGGACAAGAAATCAAGAGGGACCTACGTCGTCGGTCCCTTCCCCAGAAACGTGCACCCACAGCATAATGTGGGCAGGCGAGCAGCTCGTGCTAGAGCGATATTAAAGAAAACGGTAGGCATGGAAGCCTTTGTGGACGCCGCTCAGTACGGGCGCTCCGGTAAATTCGCGGTCACTGCAGTCAGCGAACAGGGCAAGCTCCTATATGCGGCCTCAGTAGCCGCTGCAACGGCCAACGTGGCAGAGCAGGTGGCGGTTGCTATGGCGATGCAGGATTCTAGGCGGCCATATATCTACACGGACTCCCGAGCAGCCGTCAGGGCCTTCGCCTCCGGAATGGTTGCTAGCGAGGCGGCAGCGCTTCTAAAAAGAAAGTCAATTTATAATTCTGCCACCATGCATTACATCGCGTGGTTCCCGGCTCACATGGGCGACGACGTGCTGCCGGGCCGTCCGAACCCCCATGAGGTTGCTCACCGTCGTGCGCGAGAACTCACGCGCCGCAACGACGGTGAGGCTTCATTGGATTCGGAAGAGATCGGGCACAGAGACCCCTTATTAACTTTTCATGAGATCGTCTCCCACAATAGAGAGGAACGCAGGCGCTACCCGCCTCCACACCCAAAACTATGCAGAGCTCAAGCGATGACGCTTAGGATGCTTCAGACTCGAGAGGTTTCCTAAGCCGGATTAATCAAGATATTGATCCACAGTGCCCGGATTGCGGGGAGGCATTTAGCACTCTAGCTCATATGCTCTGGCAGTGTCCTGCGTTACGGGACACATCGCACACCAGCGAACAGGACTGGGAAGACGCCATCGCAAGTACTGCCCTCGATATCCAGTCAACGGCCGTCCAGAGGGCCCGTGAAAGAGCGGAGAGGCATGGCCTCCCGATTCCGACATGGGAGCAGCCAGCGGCGAGCCGAGGACCCCAGTGGGTCCTTCCCGGCTAGTCCCTCAGGACTTCAATAAAGTTCTTTGTCTGTCTGTCTGTCTGTCCTCCCCATATTTCCGTGAAGCCACCTCCGCTGCATTACAGTGAAGCGGTGCCACGAAGCCAACTTGCACACCAAAATTCATGTATAACCCACAACCCAATTTTCTCCAAATTTTCTGTATACTGTGTGCGGGTTAGACATGAGAAAATAGGGTTACTTATTTGGAACGCAAAGGCACAGACCTGGTGCAAGGTTGGTCAGAGCTGTAATGATGTCGTAGTTGATGCACGGCTCGTGCTCTTCAACGGGTTCCCAGCCTACGGGTGGGGACGCAGGCGGCGAAATGAGGAACTGCCGCTGCGGAGACGGGGGCTGCAAGTGGCCGTCCTTTCCCTCATCCGGTGACGAGGCCTGGAACGTGACCGCCGAGCTTTGTGACCAATTACCTGACTGATGAGCTGTGATGTGCCAAAGCAACCATGGCACTATGAGGGATCTCATATTCAAGCACTCCGAATAATTTGGACCGCCTAGGGTTCTGTAATACGCACTGTAATATGTACGACTACTGCGGAAACCGTGCGACCCTGATCTGAAGGGGAGCATCACAACCACTCGGCTATCCAAGCACACTAACAGAGCATAGCATAGCCTAGTGGAGTATAGTATAGCAAGGGGGTGGGAAAGGGAAGTGAGGGTGAGGAAGAGAGAAAGGAGGAGGTGAGAACGAGTAAAGAGAGGGAGACAGAGAGAAAGATAAAAAGGGAAAAAGAAGGCGAGAGAACGACTACAGAGAGAGAAAAACATCAAAAGCCAGAGCAAGAAATAAAGAAAAAGAGATAGAAAGAAATATACAAAAATCAAAGAGCATGCATAGCCATCCGTAGTAAAAAAGTATAGCAAGGGGTGGGAAAGTGAGAGGTGAGTGTGTAAAAGTCTAGCCAAGCCAGGACCAGCCAGGTGCCTACCCACTCCGCGGTGACCCAGCCTTGCTCGACTTAGTGCAAGCTTCGTTTTTAGTCATTGCGCAATTATTTTCATGTGGCAGTTATCAGTAAATGTTTCATGTAAAATGTACAAGACTGCATATGTGTGCAACAAATTAATCTGTTATGCAGTCAATCATAATCCACTTTCCTACAAAAAAAGATTGAATAGCAATAAAGTTATTCATTGGCTGCACACAAGACACAAAAAAAAAAATATTTCGTGAAACAAGCATTTCCAAAAGAAATGACTATCTTTAATAATATACTGGCCAGTGCAAGATAAATGGATCAAAATTGGGTATGATGGGGGTTCAATTAAACTAAATCATTTCCCTGTACTAATAATCAATGAATGATTAAAGGGTTCAGTATGTGGAAAAAAGAAACTCCATGTCTGGAGTGATTTCTTGGGCATTCCTAGACAGAGCTGGTAAAAACAAGTTGCGCACACAAAAGCAGACATGCTGTGTGAAGGGGTTAACATGTTGCGCCTTTGATGTATTGCAAATAAATATACATAAATAATACTGATGATGCCAGGGTGGTGCTTTGAAGTAAACTTCAGTGGAAAATCAAGGTACATGGTCGGCGTTTCCCAACCTTAATGCCACCCAGGTGTAATCTTTTTACATGCTGGGATGATGCAACACAGTCTCTACAGCTTTGACAATGTGAGTTCAGTATGTCTCTCATAGCTCTCACCAAAGAAAAAAAAAGCAAGCACCAAAAAGAAATGGCTGACCTGAGCAAAGTAGCAGTTGAGAACGCTTTCGCCAAACTGCATCTGGTGGCAGTGGATGCGCGCTCGGGCCGCAGAGTCCGGGCTCTCGAAGGTGACCCTTGCGCGGCGAAAGCTGCGGAAGTATCCAAACGTGGCACCGGGCTCGATGAGCTCAAACATCTCCTCAAACTTGGCCTGCACAGAGGAAGGATGCACACGAGCTCAGCCACCCACACCATTCAGTTCACGCGAGGAAACTCATTTATTGACACTAACCGTGCGACTGCCAGTTTTTCTTTTCTCCCAACTGCTTCTCAATCTATGAATTTCATTTCTGTACTTACTTAAAAATACCTTACAGGGGTCCCTGCAACACTTTTTCAGCATGGCCAGAAAACAATGCCGATCAGTAGTCGAGGCTCCGGAGAACACGCAAGCCAAACATTGTAGAGCAGCATGCAGCCGGGAATTTACAATTAATTCTCAAAGTCAGCCAGAAATCATTCCCTCTTCTTTCTACAAGCGATGCCATACACCCAAATGATCGTGCCATGTACGCAAATTCACAGCCATCGCCTAATTGGAGCTTTGTGGGCTGCATAGTCACTGCAGCCGCCACGGGAGGCCGCCATGTGCCCGCTTGCTATCACAGTCAAAGTAAGCCGCGTGTCTGAAGAGAGAAAGAGAAAAGTACTCAAGGTCATGATGCACTCGTGACGTTACTTCTTTCCCCCATGCCATACCTCCCTGCTTAGCTTAAAGCGCATTCATCAGGAAGAGGGAAGAAAGAAAGAAATTACAGCATGCAACACAGCATGCAACAAATTCCTGTGACTCCACTCGTACTTGACAGATCCTAAAACTTTTTGCGGTGGTTGATTCATGAGGCAATAATCTCCTTTTAAGAAGCCATTCAACGGTTACTTGAAAAAGTGTTTCAGGGCCCCTTTAAAGGCGTTGTAGGTAAGATATACAACAAATGTTAAAGCTGTATACACAATTTAGTAAGAACACAGGTAGCTGCAGCAAATCAACATAGGTGAGAGAAGATAAATGCAATCCAACTCTATTTCACCTTCAAGGGGCCCTGCGACGCTTTTTCGTCGCCATTCTGCAGCACTGGAATTCGTGTAGTGCCGAATACTGACATGAACACAAAAAGAATTATCGAAATCGGTACACGGTAACGGAAGTGATAAGCCGTCAAACTTCAAAACCCCAGCAGACGACGAGAAAAAACGTTCCCTTTCGAATTTCACTCTCCCACTGATGTCAAAGGCTGCTTCCAATCACCGCGCACCTCTTACAGAGACTTATTCGACGACTCGCCTCGTGGTGGCCGTTGTGCAGCGCTCCTAGTGTCGTTCTGCAATTGTTTTCACAGTTTCATATTTAAAATACAGAAATCCTTTTGTATCTGAGGAAGTGTAGAGAGAGCTTTTATCATTTTTAGCACACAATAGTGTGGTCTATCTGGGACCGTATGAATATTACGTGCGACTTGTCGCATCGAACCAATCAAAACGCACGGCCTATGTCGTCACTCCCATGTGGTGAAGCGTCACTTCCGATCACAAAAATAGCCGCTGCATGTCGCTCCAGTCCGAAAACAGTGTGGTTTCTCCGTGGAAATAAAATTATAACAGCGTTGTTTTTGGCGTTGCCACTCACACAACGGCATCGGTGCATTCCACAGTTCGAGAAGAGGCGATGAAAACGACATGCTAAAGTTGTGTCACATTTAATTAAGATAAGAAAGGGAGTGGCAGCAAATAGATGCTGTACTGCAGTTCAACTTCACTGCTTTATTTGATAATGACTGACACAGTAATTAAGCGATGGAAGCCTTGATTTCCCTGGAACGATTCAACACTGTGAAGCACTGGCATATGCACATGGTAGCTTGACATGAATCTAGGAACTGAATAAGGATGAACAGGTAGAAAATAGGTTCATTTTCAAAGTACAATAGAATTCAATGCAACGGCAACAAACAAGATAACCACGAAAGTTCATAAATAAACTGTACCAACCGAATCACAAACTGGGAAAATGAAATGAGACATCAAATAATCCACACACACACACAAAAAAAAGAAATGTAAGCAATGTCTTAATACGATTATGCTGTTTCAGTGGATTTATTCTCATTTATTTTCTAGATGCTATGTTAACCAGCAGTGGGGGGCAGGTCCCTCAATTATATTATGCACAATAAACACTGGTGAAATAGTACATGAAACCTTATTATTATAAATCACCATTAAACATCTAAGGCACACAAGTAGTATCAAGAGGTCATGTTAATATGAACTTTATTGCTTTATTTGATAATGACTGACACAATAATTAGGTGATGGAAGCCTTAACTTCTTAAGAAACGAACTATGAATAAATTAACACTACCTTTTACTGCAACGGGTTCCAAAGAAGCACCAAGCACAGTACAGGGTTTGTACAAGTTGCAAAGGAAAAAAATTCAAGGATATTCAAGAAACTTTAAGGGCCGGTCACACGTTTTTCAAGAACTAAAAAATCGCATTCAAATGACGATTTAAAACAATGTTTCAAATCCTGATTACATTTATCACTCTTATACATATAAAGTTGAAGCTTGATATAACCAAGTCATCACCATGCTCATATCATTTTGTTAAATTGGGAAGTCTGTAAAACAGAGAAAGGCGTTTTTCAGTCCTTTGAAACCTAGAACCAGCCAAAGCCTACCACGGCATTGTGTTTGCCCCTAACCTACGCGTGCTAGTGTGAAAAAGTCTGTTCAGGTGCACAGAACATTTAGCCTCACATGTGTGGTCCAGGCAATGCTGGTCAGGTAGACAGTCGTGTGAAATATGACATGCAGCCGAAATGCTAAGACGGTGTGAGACTGAATGCAGTGATTACGCGAGCAGGATGAGCAAGAAAGTTGCAAGGAGAATATCAGTGTCATCTGCCGCATAAATCATGAAATAACGAAAGCTCACAGTGGTGTTCCTGTGGGAGCATTGGCCGGAACAATAAACCAATGCCACCCGTAGTACCATGTGCTAGCTACGTAACAGCGCGACTGTTGAGTCCACTGTTCCGTGCATGTGGGTGGCCTGTAGCCTTGTCAAAATAAAAACCAGGCTTGTGACTACGGGTGACAGATGTTTAGTGCAGTAGTGTTAGTGCCCACACTTGAAAAAAAAAACGCAATCTGTGTAAAAATGAGAAAAAAAATGAGTGCTTTTTTTTACTAATTTATTTCAGAAAAAACTTTGTTAAATTGGTTTCAGTTCCAAGTTAGTCCCGTTAGTTTGGGTTGACAACAACGTCGAACCTTATGAGTACCTGCCGAGCAATGCAAATTTCTTCCACAGAGAGGAACTACGTAAAATCTGGTTTATTTAGGTCGAGTTTTAACTGTACTATTACACTGTAGCAAAGTCTAGCCTTGATGCTATCTAAAGTAGTTGCCAACACGCAACAAATGTTCAGGACAGGCGCTGAGACTTTCTAGTATTAGCGAGGCTTGACATTGTTACAGTGTACTAACCACATGCACTGCTCGCTTGGCAGGCAAAAAAAAGCAGCATAGATGCAGGAGACAAGAGTGAAGTGTCGTAAGGAGATAAGTTGAGAGAGAGAGAATGTCAGACACAATGAACTGATGGGTGAGGAGTGAATTGAATGATAGGACGAGGCGTGCACAAACACAACACATGCGAAGTCGAACAGTGTATTGTTTCTGAAATGGAAAGTTTGCCACACCAAGGCTAATCTACAACAAAAAGCAAATCGCATTGTGGACTTCAGATTGCATTGGTCCCGAAATTCAAGGGTTTTCAAAACAGAATACAATTCCAGGCCCTTCAAGGGCTGTGAAAATGTAGTTTTCAAGTTCAAGGGTTTTCAAGGTTTCCAAGGACCTGTACGAACCGTGGCAGTAGTGTAGCCATAGAAGTGAGTAAGGAGACCCATCAACTCATCAAAATGTTGCCATGCTTTGTGATCTTGTGATTTGTAGTACACAGAAGCTGTGGCGGAGCTGCCGAAAGCCAATTCTTCAGCACTCAACCAACAAGTCACACGAGTGCGTCTCCTTGCGTTTGTGAACATCACGTTTCTGAACGTACGCTTCTGAATAAACACACAGTTTCAGTCATCTCTTGTCCTTAAAGCTACACGTAGAATGAAGAATTCAAAACAATTCAGTAAACATGATGAATGTTTGACTTATGTTCAATCTAAAACATGCACGGGATCTGCCAACTTAATTTTTCTTTATAATGAATACTTGGCAGTGCTTTGGTGCTAGCAGTTTTATGCAATCTAAAACATGTGTGGGATCTGCCAACTTAATTTTTCTTTATAATGAATACTTGGCAGTGCTTTGGTGCTAGCAGTTTTATGCTAGGGAATTTATCCAGCAGAGGAGGGTTAGGAATTTTCCAAGAGGAATGACATTTTACAATTACATGATCATATCGATGGAGAAAGTTGTAGAGTAAATAATGCAGTGAATCTGGGTGCCCGCTGCTTGCTTTGGGAGAGAGAGGTGGTTGGCAAAACCCAAAGAGCATTTGGGATTACTTGAAGCTTTGAGAATCGCAGTTCCAGGTCCAACGAGAAAGGGCAGTCATGACTATGCTCTTTGAGTTCAATGAAATTTTCATGAGATAGCTATCATCCTCAAATCAAATGAACCGAGCCCATTCTTCAGTGTACACTGTGGGACGCAACAAATCTTAACTGAGGAAAGGTGCTCAGACTTCAAGAAAGTATCTGTACACACCCACCCATGAATGGGCAGACACGAACATTACATGATTGCTATTGTCATAAAGCAACAGGGCATGCATACCAAAGTACGGATGTAATGCTAATGTGAACACAAAAAGTACACTAGCTACCCTGCAGGCTCTTTCTGAAACTTAGTGTGAGGAGACTCTTAGGTACTCTTCATCAATGCTGCCCGATGAACGTTACGGCTATTCGTGAAATTGTTTGATGATTGCAGGATGTTATAACTTGTTGGTGCGGGAACCTTGCTTGGATATTTTTCAGGGGTGACATACCACATATGGTGCTTACCTGGCCACAAACGCATACAAAGAAAAGAAAAAAAATAAAAGAGAAAGACAGCTCCGCTCAGATTAATATCTATCGCCCACTGCATGGTCACGTCACGGTTTTGAAAACTTCGCGGTAAAAGCACTCGCTCAACTAACAGTCGTAAATTGATGGTTTATGGAGTTTAACGTTCGAAAGCGACTGTACACCTAGAGTTCTTTAACGTGTACTGGAATCGCACAGTAAAAGGGCCCCTAACATTTCACCTCCATCGAAACGAGACCGGCGCGACTGGGATCGAACGCGCGACTTTCGGTTTAGCAGCCGAGAACCGCAACCACCAAGCAACGGCTGTAACTGACACGCGGTTGGTCGCTCAAAATACGACTAAAAGCGGCCCCTTATTATTTGTACTCACTTCACAACACCCCACTTTTTAGAAATCAATGCAGAAGCTTCTAATTGCGACAGCGGTGAGTCTGCCAGCCAGCGGCAAGCAGTTTCGTTTTGATAACACTGGTGCGACCACAGTCACTTGGCCTCACGTCGACACAGTCACACACGACTAGGAAGCGAGTGACGTTTGGCGTTTTCCCACCGCAAAAAGCGGACGAGGTAAATACGCAGCGGCATCGCGTGCGTAAATAAACAAAATAATACGAACGCTTCCAAGGAAAAACCAGCGATGTGCCCTCAATGTGGCAATTTAACCTCAGGCGTGCGCACAACTACCGCTAGTACTCGCGCAAACAAATAATATTCGAAGAAAAACACGCCCTTAGCGCCAAATTGCACACACGTGTCGTAGAACTGGTTTCTCAGTCCAATTTGCTCAAACGAAGAGCATCCTCTATGAAATCAGTGCGCGGAAATTTGCCGGCGACGAATTACCCCGTCCCGTATGCGCTCGATATGGTCGGATTAAGGAAAGCGTTCCGCCTCGTGCTCACAGAAAAAAAAAAAAAAACAATAATCCAGGGTCAGTAAAATTAACCGTATGGAAACCACAATCGACGAGAAATTTATCGATGCTCGACATCTTGGAGATTGCAACAGTTCAGTGAAGCAGTGCAGCGCTGCCGACCGAGCGGCATCGATTGAATTTCGCTGTGCTGGCAGAGTCGTGATGATGTCATGAGAGGCTGGGCGGCGGTTACCTTTTGTTCCGGGTCTGTGAAGACGCTAACGTCGACGTTGGTTATTATGAGCGACGTGGGAAGGTCAGACGTATCCGCCAAATCGTTCAACAGCACTTCGCAGTCTTCTAATGCGCTCATTCGGTGGCACTCTTCCATGTCTCCCGACGCACTGTCGCGGGTTTTCATCATCCGACGACACCGAATACTATTTGATGCGGTAAAACTAGTTAAGCAGCTCTTAGGGGATGGACAGGTATCACGGAAACAGCAGTTTTACGGCGACACGCGCAACCATCACGCTTCGCGCACCAACGCGGATTAATAAGCGAAAAAGAGGCGTGTATGTGGACTAGTCAATAGAGGAAAGAAATAGCTGATTTTGTGTAGTAGGCAGCGCTACTTATAAGTAGTGGCGAAATGACTCAAGTTTGGAGCCTCCGAGATTGTAAAATCTCAGGCGCGCAATCTCAAAGGCAAGCTAGGTTGGTTTAACTCATAGAGTTAATATACTGACTCTAGAGGAAAAGCTCCCCCATAGGGCCCATGCATTATAAAACCTGTAACCGCTCGGGAGCCGCCATGATGGAACGATACTCAGCTTTCGGGTGACGTTCACTCGCACTCGCCACTGCATGCTGCAATAACCCCTGGCATTTCTGCTTGTTTCGTGGCTCTTATTGCATCGCAGTTAAGAGACTGTCACATAAAGTCGAGCTTTTAGCTCGTGGCAACAAAAAAAACACGCACGCAAGCAAGCCGGCGCAATCGGCCGCACGCTGCGCGGCAACGCTCAGAAATGTTGACACGATACAAGGATGGTGGTGCCATCTAGTAAACAAACCTGCAAACGCTCCTTTCCGCGTGCAGTAAATTGCATAAATGGCTGTTGTATCTTTCCTAAAAGTAGTTGATATGAACATCAAACAATTTTCGTTCGTTTCTAATACGTAAACACGCTTGTTTACTATTTTTATTGCGAGAATTTGAGTGTTTTCAAAAGCTATATTTAGCGCCTCTGTAAATTACTGTAATGGCAACAGTGACAACGTTCCAAGATGTCGCTGCTCGCGTGGTTATAGCTTTAGCGGCCCAGCTTTTCCTCTAGAGTCAGTATATTAACTCTATGGCTTTAGTGGCCCAGCTTTTCCTCTAGTGTCTGTTATATTAACTCTATGGTTTAACTGCTGGGTTTTCCTCTGGGCCCCTTGTTGACCTAAGTTATTTCATATAATTGATTTCCCTTAAAACAAAAACAGAAAATTTTTTTTGAAAAAAAAAAGAAAAGCTTTTGGCATGTATGCAGGAAAAATGTATTTTAAATGAAAAAAGAGGGTATTGACGTCATGTCTTTTGAAGCCGATAATAAATGCCTTTGTATAAAACCGCGAACTTTGAAATTGCACTGCGACACGGCTAGAGTGACCTTGCCGCGGCTGCTTGAGATGTAAAAGCGCACCCTGTGCGTTCCATGTACCTGCTATAGTGATGTTGATGCGCGTAAGAACAATACTTACGAAATTTATGTGAACATTTCAATGAAGTAGGCGCAGCGTTACGATTTCTGTGTTCCGCTGAATAAGGCGAACAGTTCGCCTTAATTGAACAGAATTTTAACAGCATCAAGTATCTTTTGAGCCGGTCAGTTTGGCGAAAGCCACTGCTATATTCTACGTAAATTAATTGAATAAATCTTTAACATTACGTTGTTAAGGTTACGGACCACCGGTAGCAGGGGCGTAGCCAGAATTTCTTTTCGGCAGGTGAGGGGGGGGGAGGGGGGGGGGGGGGGTTCAACCATACTTTATGTATGTTCGTGAGTGCGTTTGTATGTGTGCAAAATTAAAAAAAAAAATTTGGGGGGAGTTTGAAGCCCCACCCCTACCCCCCCCTTGGCTACGCCCTTGACAGGAAGCAATTTTCTTGATGTATCTTTTATCTCCTTCTTTCATTTCAGATCAGGTGTCATTCTTTTTTTAATGGTTATGATTAGGCTTTGGTATTGCTTCGTTTACTTGTTCTCTCATGTACATTTCTTTAATAACTACTGTGTGGTCTATGCCCCTCGTGAGTATGAGTCAGTTTCTGGGGCAAGAACAACGCTCTGGAGCGGCAATGATGTTCGAGCAGCAAGCAAGAGCATAGGTCGGCACTTTAAGGGAGTACTTACTCAAACTCACTCACCACAATTTTGTCAGCCTTCACACTCACTCACGTTCACACTCACATCCACTCACGCTCATGAGTACTCACTCACGTTCACACTCACCTCCACTCACACTCATGAGTACTCGCTCACGTTCACACTCACGACTACTCCCACTCGTAGGCACTCACTTACGTTCATACTCACGCCTACTCACACTCTTAGGCGCTCACTCACGTTCACACTCACGTCCGCTCACACTCATGAGTCCTCACTCATACTCAACTCACCACGTTCAAATGAGTGTGAGTGAGTGTGAGTTGAGTGCACTCATGAGTGAGTGGGCCGAGCTATAGTCGCCGTGTTTCTCTGTGCGGCATACCTACTCACACTCATGAGTTCGCACACGTTCATACCACGACTTTTCACGTTTATACTATTCACACTCATGAGTACTCGAGTAAAGTTGCAAGGCGGGCTTGTTGGTACGGCATACTTGAATAAACTGGTAGCGCAAAGAAACGGGACACAAGAAGTAACAGGGAGACACACACAGCGCAGTAGCGCTGTGTGTGTGTGTGTCTCCGTGTTACTTCTTGTGTCCCGTTTCTTTGCGCTACCAGTTTTATTCAATCATGAGTACTCACCCTCATGAGTTCTCACTCACGTTCACACTCACGTCCACTCACACTCATGAGTGCACGCTCACTCACGTTCACACTCACGCCCACTCACACTCATCAGTGCTCACTCGCGTTCATACTCACGCCTACTCACCCTCATGAGTGCTCACCCGCGTTCACACTCGCGTCTACTCATACTCATGAGTGCTCACTCACGTTCACACTCACGACCACTCACACTCATGAGTTCTCACTCACGTTCACACTCACGTCCACTCACACTCATGAGTACTCACTCATACTCAACTCACCACGTTCAAATGAGTGTGAGTGAGTGTGAGTTGAGTGCACTCATGAGTTAGTGTGCCGAGCTATGAGCAAGAGTCATTGGAAGCTCCTGTCCTGGTCGTCTTGCCTTGGAGTTGGAGCCAACCTGTGCCTGCCAATCAGCGGCGTATTGATGAATCTTCCTGTGGTCGTTCGGTCAAACCGGATGGTGCTGATTTAGCCCAGTCGGAAGTAGACCTGTGCGCCGGTCCAAAAATCGCCGGCGGCGGCGCGCCGGTGTTTCCACCTCCGGCGTCCGGCGGCGGCGCGTCAACGGCGCGGGGTTCATCGGATCGGCGGCGGCGCGGGGTACATTCAAGATTTAAGAGTTGGATGGGGAGAGAAATTGGTCCCTTGAATTTTGAAACAAAACCTGTTTTCCCGAAAAGGCGAAGCAGTGAATACGATAACAACACGTCGTAATGTTATAACGAATTAACATTACGACATTATAACATGTAATGTTATAACGCGGGAAGTCCGTCCCTCCTTCCCGCGTCCAACACAGCGCATGCGCGCCCCCTCTCCCTCTCTCTCTCCTCTCTTACGCTCATCCCCTTCCTCTACTCTAGGAATCCTCTACTCTACGGAGCGGCACCCGCGTCCCACATCCCCACAGCGCATGCGCGTTCTCTCCCCCCTCTCTCCTACTATCACCCCCTTTCTCTACTCTAGGAATGCTCTACTCTACGGAGCGGCGCCCGCGTCCGACATCCCCACAGAGCACGCGCGTCCTCTCCCCTCTCTATTACGCTCACACCCCCTTTCTCTACTCTAGGGAATCCTTTACTCTACGGAGCCCGCATCCCCACAGCGCATGCGCGTCCTCTCCACTTCTCTCCTACGCTCACCCCCTTTCTCTCCTCTAGGAATCATTACCGGAGCAGGTTCCCGCGTCCCACACCCCCACAGCGCATGCGCGTCCCCCTCTCTCTCCTCTCCTACGGTTCCCCCCCGTTCTCTCCTCTAGGAATCCTCTACGGAGCGGCGCGCACGACAGGTGGTGCGACAGCTGCATACTCCGCTGGGAGCACCACGGTAGTTCCGCGGTATGAAAATGACGGAGCGCGCCTCAGTCTCTCTCCTGTGCCGCGCCGCGATGAGCGTACGGGCCGCTGCCGCGAAACGAGAGCGGCGACGTTTCTCCTGCTCAAGCTAACCATCTCCCCGCTGCTTCGCATCCACACATGGTCCCCCATAGCGGGAGATGGGGAAGTTTTTTTTTTTTTGAAGACCGTGGTGACTTTTTGTTATTGTTGGAGCCTTATAAAAAAACAGGGGTGCAACAGCCGAAATAGAATTTGGAGCAATTTTTGGAAGTCGCAAAATGTTACTTTTGGAGCACTAAAATCCAAATTTGGAGCAGGTTATGAGGAAAAAGACATCCATTTGTTATCACGAAAGACCAAATTTGGAGCAGTATAAAAAGGGCTTACATTAAAAAAAAAAAAAAAGACCCGAGGCTACACATGCACAAAAAAAAAAAAAAAGACATGGCATAGTCAGCCGAATGGCCACAGGCTTTCGCCGAACTCACTTTGTAATCTACAAGATGTCCGTCAACCAGGCCTGTATAGCCAGAAATTTTTTCCGGGGTGGGGTGGGGGGGGGTGCACTTGTTGAAGGTCTTGAATCCGCAATTCGGGGAGGAGGCGGGCCCCTAGGTTAGTCCCCCCCCCCCTGGCTACGGTCGGGGGGACTATCAATTTTTGCAGCACAAGCCCCCCCCCCCCCCCCCCCGAATTTGGATTAATGTAGATATGGGCGTTTTTCCTGTCAAAACAGTAAAACCCAAGATGGCGGCCATAGAAGGCTTTATATGCAAGGTGTCTACGGAATCAGAAGCGCCAACTACGGGGGGGGGGCGGTGGGGCTCGTGCCCTCCCCCCCCCCCCCCCCCGGACGGCTTTACAGGGGGGCAGAGCCCCCTCCGGCCCCGGCTGAGGATTTTTAATGGTGGTGGTGGCCTATTGGAAAAACTGCCATAGTGGGTACTGGAAAAGATAGTGGACATACTGGAAATAATGCTGGGTATACTGGAAATCATGGTGCTCATAGTGGATAGTGGATGATGGCATAGTGTACAAGGTAGAAAGGATAGTGGACGATGGTGGATAGTGTGCGCCAACTATCGCGCGAATACTGGAAAGCAGGGAGGGAATGGTAGCTGAGGAAAATGATGGTGTACCATGCTAGAGAAGCTGCACCAAACCGTCATGGCGGCAATGACGTCACGTCTAACAGCATCAGAAGTGAAATTCGTTGGGCGCTGAGGCCGTGACCACTAGGGGTCGCCGCTGTCGTCCTCTCGCATTTTTCTTTACTGTCATGGCGCCGCGCTTCTACAACGTGGTCATGGCGTGGTGATTGTGTTTGTGCTGACGCGGTTGATTTTTGCGCGGGCTGTCGTTGTGTGTTTTATGTTGCGGTCATTGACTTAGGCGGAACTTCTTGAATGAATATGATGTGCGGTATGTAGAAACTGAGTGATCAGCAGCCGCCAGCTCCCCAAGTACGATTGCTTTGCTGGCGATGAACGTGATTACCCTTGGAATACATCGTCTTCAAATGCTTCCGCACATTATCGATGAACAGCGCCGGAATAGTTTCTCGCAACGCGCTCTGTGGCGTGGAGAATCGACGTGACAGTTCGTGCACATCGGGAACTCACCACATTGCCGCGAGACCGACGGATGCCCGCAAACGGGGTTGTCAGCGGCCGACGCCGACTCGTCACGCCACTTGAAGACCGGCGTACGTCGCAAGTGTACACTGCCAGCATGTTTTTCTTCAGAAAGGTAGGTTGCTCTATGCATGTTATGCATTATCGCTCTATGTGTTACAGCCAAGAGATATTGAATGCCGCGTACTGAATGCTCTTGCAGTTGTGTTGAACCTGCTACCACACGACGTTTGTAAAGAACTTAATTGCTACTGTTAAAATTTGATGTGCTCGTATATGTGAGACGGACGCACTACCCGCCATAAAGCTGAAAGCAGAGATAAAAATTTCGACAGAAAGGTGCTCCTCTTACATAGGTATTTAGCAACCGTCACTGCACTTGAAATAACCGAACTAAAAAATTATTGCTACAGCCACCGGGTTGTGCTGTAGCAATTTCGGTGATGTAGCACCGGGTTAGGGACAGGGAATCGGTGAGGCGCGATAAGTTGCATTGGTCGATGTTTGCTCAGCGTTTATTTTGTGACATTTGGTGAAGCAATAATGGACATTGTTTATGCTAGCATCCTTGTGCACTGAAAAATTTTTATGTTGGCTAGAACAGGAATTTTTTCAGAATCCGCTTCTCAAAGATAACGAAATGTTGAAGGTGGGTTTCAGGGAAAGCGGGGGGGAGGGGGGGGGGGTCGGCAGTGCAGCGCGAGCGAAAAAACTGGCCGGCTGTGTATCCCCGTAGGCCGGCTTCCGGCATAGTCCACTGTGAATTTCATTTGCCGCTGCAATGTATGAAAGTTTAGGCTGTGGTTTCGTTGTTTTTTTTTTTCTTTTGTCTTGCTCGGCTCGGGCTAGCGGATCGCGTGTTTATTTTGCGAGGGGCAGGTTATTTGACTACTGAACTAACCCGCTTGTGGTTTTCAAGAGATTTATTTCAAGAGCTGCCATGAAGCTAACGCTACCGGCCTGCTGCGAGGGCAAGTAATTGTCCCGGCACGGAATGCCGACACTATTCCGTTTACGTCAGCTCGTGAAAAAAAATTATAATAACAGCCGGTAATAGCTAACCAGCTGTAGCAATTTGTGGTGCTATCATACTGTATTATGAAAGACACGTTTAAACTACGCGACGACAACACGTTAAAACATAGAAACACACACATGAAGCGCAGAAAACACACACCGTGCGCTTCATGTGTGTGTTCATTTCTGTGTTGTCTTCACCCAGATTGAACGTGTCTGCTATATCTGTGAACCAACTAGCCGAACAACATGCAATGCCTACAACAAGGACTCGCTATATATTTATTGTGCGAAAGGAGCAGTGTACGTAAGGTACATCAATGTGTTCATTACCTAAACAAAGCATTTCTATTTTTTAATGATGCTTTTTGAATGTTTTTCAGGGTCTTGGAGAAATGCATTTCTTTGTAGTCACTTCAGATAGAGCCACCGAGGGAGAACCGTGACGCTGTTGGGAAGGTTTTCTACTAGGGTTTTCTGCAGAAGCTGCTTGTATAGGCAAACACGTAAGCAAAACACCAAGAATTGTAGAAAAGTGAATAAAGTTATTCACTGAGTCAGGCTGTTCCTTGATTGGTGTAAACAGATTATTATTGTGCCTGTTTCGCCTGATAACACATTTGCAACACAAGTGAACAATTTGTTTTCTGTGCTTAACTTGTGCGCCTTATGTAACAGGAAGATATGTTTTCAGTTGTAACAGAAAGAACAGAGAGAGAAATATTTCATTGACTAATATGCCCGCCATTTCGTACCTGCTACATACCTTGTACACAGCATACTTTCTACCCACCTAAACTACTGCCCACTATCCACCCAGCATCCACTATCCACTATCCAGCCAGCATCCACTATCCACTATCCAACCACCATCCAGTATCCACTATCCAACCACTATCCACCCAGCATCCACTATCCAGTATCCCACCCACTACATTAATCCACTATAATGGTGGATGGTGGTAGCCACTATGCCCACTATTTCTGTTTTTCAGCGCGGGGCGCGGTCCCCAGCACGCCACCGACGCCGGGTGACATCGTGAGTTAAAGAAATGCTTTGCATTTAAATCCTACGTAGGAAGGTGGCGGAAATTTCATTGGCGCGCCCCGCGCGCTCCCAGCTGTTATGCGGACGCCGCGACAGAGCGACGCAGGACGAAGGACATACCCGCCGCCATGAGATGCTCCATTTTACATCGCATCTACAGAACTTGTTGAATGTTGTGCACGGTAGATGGCATCACAGGCCAATCGCTCCGGCGGAAACACCGGGGCGACGAAGAGGAGAACGAGCGGCGAAGCGCGCGAAGCGAGAGCGCTCGCAGTGCGGACTACTACTACGCCGGACGCCGGGTGACATCGTGAGTTAAAGAAATGCTCTGCATTTAAAATGGTCTGCCTGTGTTTTACTTTTTATTCTTTAAAATTTACATATGCACTAAAGAATGAAAGAGGCTCCATAAAGCAACGTGTCATCACCTGGGATAGTTTAAAGAAAACTTTGCAATATTAACTTTATTAACGATAAAGAAAATCTCGCTTACAAGCTCAAGGTTTTATTTTTATTATCTCGCTCAGTATCATCCACGCGACTTCATATCTCAATATCAGCTTGTGCTAACGTGTATGTCACGAAGGAAATTAATGGAATTATGCATGATAAATAAAAGAAAAACGAATGTATGCCCGGAATGGCTGCACTGACACTGAGTGAGCCAGCTTTAGAGTTTTTCCTGAGGACGCTTTGTAAATACGATCTCGTCAAGTCTCGCTCTAATAAACTCGAAGTCGTTTACCATTCAAGTTAAACGTATTGATTCAACACGTGCGTCGATACTTTAACCTCACGTCAAGTGCATTCGAAACGCAGTTATAAGCTAACGAGGACGGGAAAGTTCACCTTAACAGGTTACATGATGCAATAATGACTTGTACCCGAATTGTATGGTTTGCTTCATCGGACTCGGAGCGTTCACGTGGCCTTTTTCAAACGTGTCTTCACTTAATTATTTAAAATACGCATGAAAATCTATTCGATTATCGTTTGGTCGCAATTTTTTGTTGCATGGTGAGCCGCATTTAATAAACAATTATAAACGTTAGCTAATTACTGGAATGCGTACCTTTAATAGCTTTAAATTACTCGCATGTTCCAACATGCTTATTCTGGCACAAGATTTTCTAAAATTAGCCTACGTTTTGCGTATTTTCTATCTGTTCTCTGTCATGATATAACCACGTTGCGCTGTTTTCATGTTAAATTTTCCTTCTTGTAACAAAAATTGACATAACACCGCAGTTTTGGTTTCGACTCGCCAGGAAATGTATTTGGTTTCTAAACAGTCGAGGTTACAACAGGCACGCAGAGTTGCAATGTGTGAACTCGGGAATCTAATAATTAGAGAAACGCAGAGAACGTTAGAAACCCGAATGGATGCGGTATTTTTGTCCCATAATGGAGAAGGTACGAGGGGCGTCAAAATCGCTCCTTTATTCAGGCTGTGAATTTATGCAGTTAAAAGCCTTCCGGACATTCAAGTGTTTGAGATTTGAAAATTCTTCCTTAAAGCGCTACAAAATACATGTTTCAGTGCTCAAGAAATTGTCATCGCATATTTGACGGGACATTCCCTTCAATCGTTCTGCACCGAACACCAATTCTTTCAATTTTTTTGCAGTTCCTGGCTTTGCAGAATGGACAAGTATCTGATAAAGCGACCACGATTGTCTGCTGAATTGCCCACAAATCCTCCCGGCCTCTGCGATGCAGCCGATGACCATTCAACCCGCCATGGCGGAACCTCTGCGCCCTCCATGGACACTTTGGGTGCCATAAGCGCTGCTACTGCTGACACACCCAGGTCTGCGAGTTTGTCGGCTCCGAATGAAGGAAAGGTCCTGGAATCAGCTTCAAAGAATGGGGGTGCCACAACTGGAAAACCAAGCACTCATGGGCGTCTTGAACAGATTCGGCCGGGGCCCACTAACGGCAACGGTGGACGAGGGTTTCGGAAGAGTTGGCAATCAACCTACAGCTGGCTTTCCTACAATGCACAAACCAGTAAGGTGTATTGTGACATCTGCGTACGTGCTACGGACAAAAAGCTTCCACTCCCGCGTACATCCCGAGACAAAGACTCGCTGATCGCTTTTGTCGAAACTGGCTTCCAGAACTGGAAAAAAGCTTTGCAAAGGTTTAAAAGCCACGAAAATTCGGCATTGCATCGCGCAGCTTCCACAGCTCTGACAGCTTTAAACGTGGGGCTGAATGTGGCATCTGCTCTCTCAAAGTCTAAGCAAAACCGAATGAAGGAAAGCCGTAAAGCTCTGATGGCTATATTGTCATCCATTCGCTTTTTGGCTTTCCAAGGTCTGGCGCTGCGAGGACACGATGATGACGAGGGGAACTTGAAGCAACTGTTACTGCTGCGCGAAGCCGATGTGCCGGGACTAGCAGCATGGCTAAATCGAACAGGCTATAAATGGATCTCCGGTGACATCCAGAACGAGATGCTCGAGTTAATAACACACAGCATGCTTCGCTCCCTAATGAAAGAAGTGCACGGGGCAGGGCTTTATGCGGTTATTGCTGATGAAACTTCTGACATAACTACGCAAGAGCAAGTATCCTTCTGCTTTCGGTATGCTAAGGAAAACTTGGAAGTGGAGGAGGTATTCGTTGGATTTTATGCAACTGCGGACACCAGAGCCCGTACTCTTTTTTCTATTTTGAAAGATGTGCTTTGTCGATTCAATCTTCGGATTGAGAACTGCCGTGGGCAGTGTTATGATGGGGCTGCAAATGTTTCTGGCAAGAGCGGTGGGCTTCAGGCCCTTGTTCAAGAGATAGAACCAAGAGCTTTGTATGTGCACTGCCTTGCGCATACACTGAACCTGTCTTTGCAAGATATTTTGAGCACGAAAATTGACGTCTGTCGGGATTTTGTTAGCTTGTTTACGGAGCTCGTCAATTTTGTTAGAACTTCCCCAAAGTGTCTCAGCTGGTTCCATCAGTTTCAGAAAGAGGAAAATCCTGCACTCAGACAGTTTTGCAAAACTAGGTGGACGTTAAAGGCGCGCTCTCTTCGATCGGTCTCCGCTAACTACTCCGAACTAACCAGATTCCTTTTTACTCTTTCTTCGGAAGAGAAAAAATGACACGGGCGCCAAAGCGAGCGGTTACGCAAAAACGCTTCAAAAGTTCGACACCTATTTTCTACTGAGGCTCATGCTTCTTGTCTTTGAGAGGTTGGAAAGTGTCAACTACGCTCTCCAAAAGAAGAGCCTACAGTTCACCCGTGCACAGCATTTAGTTAAGGCTGTTGAAGAGAGCATCGGTCAACTACGCGACGACTTTTCCAGTTTTTGGGCGGATGTGTCTGATGAAGCGCGCGAAATGGACGTCGGGGCCCCAAGAGTTTCGAAGAGACCGGTGCAGGCACCACGTCGGTATGATGAAGGGTCGCGCGCACATGACTTTAATTCCCCCCGATGCTTTGTACCGGCAGCGGTTCTATCTAGTCATCGACACGGTGCATGCATCGCTGCGCACGCGGTTTCCGCCAGAAATGTGGTATCACATGAAGCAAGTCGAGCAGTTCGTAACAGGTGATACTGACGGCACGTATCTGTGCGAGTTCTACAATGGAGATCTCAATGTTGTGCGTCTTCAGCTTCACCGCAATATGTTACTTGACATAGCAAAGCAACGTGCAACGAGTCTTGTCACATTTCAAGATGTGGTCGACTTTCTTTCGGGAAAAGCAGGTGAACCCTTGAGGGTGCTCCTTCCAGAAGTTGTCAAGCTTCTACAAATCGCCATGACGATTCCTGTGACTTCCTGTTCGTCAGAAAGATCTTTCTTGTGTCTCCAGAGAGTTAAAACCTACCTGCGCTCAACAATGGGACAGGCCAGACTTAACCATACCGCCTTGCTCCACTGCCACAAAGAGCAGGCTAGGCAAGTGGATCTGAATCTTGTGGCCAACGAGTCACAGTTTCGCCACTAGGGCGAAGCAATGAATGCGATAGCAAGAAATTAGTTTGTCACACGAAGAACGACAAGCAGCTCCATACTTGCAACGCGCCGCCGCAGCACAAAGAAGGACGCTCGAAAAAGACGCATAGGTATACACAGGACAAGCGTGAACTGTCGCAGTTGTTACGTATTTGTATTTGAGCGACGCGCTGCGAGTGTCCACAATGCAGAAGCCGACACTGTTGTTGCTGTTGCCTCTGACATGGCTCATACCAACTCAGGGGGGATTGGCCAAGGATTGATTATATGATTATATGACTTTTCGACGCTGTTTGATACTTCTTTTTCTTTTAAACTGCAGCACGTGGAATGACCCCTCTGCGTCTCCTGCCACGCGGTGACGTCTGACGCGTGCCCGGTGTTCTTTTGTTTCATTCTACATCATGGGTGGTACAGAAGGGAGCCACGTTTTCGTGCGTATCTGAAGGGCAGTTTTAAATTTGAAAGAAACTGTAAAAGCGTTGTGGATAGAAAACACGCTCAAGCTGTTCCGAGATCTGCGTACCGCGAGCGGCAAATGGTGCATATGGATAGCTCGCCGTTATATCGCTGGCACGATCATGGCGTGTAGCTGTGTTGGCTAGCAGACTGCGGAGCGAGGGGTCGCTGGTTCGAACCCCCGTTAGGTGGTCTAGAATGACGGCGTCGACAGACGGCGGAAATCAGCCGAGAGTGTCCATATAATTGCTATCGCAATAAAAAAATCGACTCGTTTTTTTTTTTTTGTGCTGATGGTACAGTCATGCAATATTTTTGGAAAAATGCGACCAGTAAAACACGTATTCAAAGAAATTTCTACTGGATGAGTCAAACCGCAGAAGTTCACTGTTCATAGATTCGCGGGACGTCTTAATTGGGGGACACCCCGTAGTTAGCCCACACAATGTCAAAGGCCTTCACTGGTGCAGGTGCCCCTTATGATGATGATGATGATGATTAGTGGTACCCTTTGTAGCGGGGTGATGACGTGTCATCTCATAGGGACCCCCCCCCCCCGCTTCCTCCCCCCTCCCTTCGCCGCTTCGAGCCGCACTCCAGTTCTGCCCCCCCCCCCCCCCCCACCCCCGGAAAAATAAGAAGTCTACGCCACTGTACGGAATCGAATAAAACATGTTTATTTTAAAATGATAAAGTATGGTCTGCACGCGCCAGCTCAGCGCCACTGAACACAGTGAACGACGCTTGCGAATCGTTGCTGAATACTAGGTCATTGAACTCGCCGCTGACGCTCGCGCGACTGACAACAGACCACGATGCCCGCAGGTCGGTTACGCAAGTGTCCATTCTCGCCACCGTCCAATGCGACAGGTATCCCGCATCCCTTCATACATAGCAGCCCTAGCCGACGACACAAAGTGCAGCATGTTAGGGCGCGAAGACTTCTAGAAGGTTCTCTTTGGGATTCTTTGATCTTCCCAGCGACAACGTATAGGACCGCATCGTACGGCTGGTGCATTGCACGAGATGAGCACGAGATGAGCACTCTTTACCAAACAGCCTCTCCCAAAAGCTCTGCGAGTAATGGGCTTTCTTTCAAGGACCGTTGAAAGATAGGTCTCAACAAATTCACACCCACCCCACCATCGCTTTCTACCTCAAGGAAGGCAATATCCCTGTCATCGCGGCTTGCGGTCTTGTAGGAGCAGCGGTGGGATGAGTATCCTCCCCGCTGACGCTGGCACTTTGGAGGACGTGGGCGCTTAAAGACCTGGCCACGCGTTGCAGGGTGTCAGCGCGTGGCTTTTTGACGCGGCGTCGCGCCCTCTCACTAGGGAGAGAGAGGGCGCGCAGCTTCGCCTAGCCCGTAGTGGGTGTGACCCATAAACAGATTGCCAACGAAGAAGCCATGCAGTCAGCGTTTCGAAGCCTCGTTTTCGTCGTGTTTTCCTTACACTTCACCTCCTGCGCCTCGGACCTTTTCACGGCAACCGAGGACATGCAGGAATCCATAGGCAGTGAACACATCGCGCTCGAAGACGGCCACTTCTACGTCTTTTTGCAAGAGCGCAAGCTGGCCGCTGTGAGAAGCCACTACGAAGCGTTCAGGGAGATCGAGTCACTGAGAACCACTCACAGCGCCATAGCAACGTTCCTCCTCGTCAGCAGACTCAACAACTTCACCTTGTACGGTGCCCTGGCCGTAGCCGCCACAGCGCATCGCTATCTTGGCAGTCTTCCCAACGCTTTCCTTTCGCCTTCGTCCCGAGAGTGGTGGCCCACGGACAGTGACGTGAACGGAGCCGCCGTTGGCATCTGCAAACTGCAGCGCCTTTACGACATAACCGTGGATGAAATGGCAGCCGCGAAGTCCAAACTGTTGCCACCTGCATCACCCGAAGACTTCGCTTACGTGGCCAGGGGCTGCCCAATGACTGGAAAGTCCGGAACCACGTCTGGCTGGAGCCAAGCCGCGCTGGCTAAGCCGTCGGCCATTGAAGGTGCCCCGCTTCAGAGGCTGCGAATGGGTCTCGGCTGGCTGCAGGCCAATGACCAGCGCTGGCCGCTATTGAAACGATGGGCAAAGTATAGCATGACCGGCCAAGCCCACCCTTCGCCGCCGGAGATAGATATCAATGAATACAAGACCGTCTGTGTCCGAGAGGGATCCCTGAGGCCTGTCAGGCAGCACACTTGTGTGCAAAATGTCTACGAATTTTGGAGACCCGCGCTTGATTCTGCAACCACTCAAGCTGGAGGTTCTGTCGCTGAAGCCACGCGTAGTGGTCATCAGTGAGTTCCTGTCCACATCGGAGGTGAATAACCTCAGATCAGCAGCGCGCGAAGGACTCGAACGTGCTGGCATCTACACTCCAGAAAACGTTTCAGGGGTGCCAAGCTGGAAACGAATCGGCAAGGTAGGACTGCGTGGATTTTATCAAACGCGCTTTAAATGCGAAGCATTTCTTAGCACTCCAGGCGCATTGAGCGTATCTATCTATCTATCTATCTATCTATCTATCTATCTATCTATCTATCTATCTATCTGTCTGTCTGTCTGTCTGTCTGTCTGTCTGTCTGTCTGTCTGTCTGTCTGTCTATCTATCTATCTATCTATCTATCTATCTATCTATCTATCTATCTATCTATCTATCTATCTATCTATCTATCTATCTATCTATCTATCTATCTATCTATCTATCTATCTATCTATCTATCTAGCCGCATACGTCTGAGTGCTCTCGTGATCACCTGCTTAACTTGGTGTAGACCAAAATTAGTATGGGAGGGTAAGAGGGCTTGACGAACATGTCTGGATGGTCGGGATATGAATAACGTGAAAAGCCTGTCGCGTACATCGTCAAACCCGTTCTTCCAGACACGTGTGACATGCACCCGCACACCACAGGGCCGTGGTATGTGGGTATGCGCCACAGGTGATTGACAGTTTATATCTACCCAGGAACGGCGAGTACAGCCATTGGTAATTTAATGCTAGAGCGTTGAGAAGAACTGACATCAGAAGCGTTGATCGGACGAATGGAAAGAATAGATATCAGGGCCCCAGCAGGATTCGAACCCATGCATTCTGCGCGGCAATAAAGTATTCTGCCATAGAGCCACGCCAGGTCTCTGGGACTGCTTTGGATGAAGACACCATGGAGGCGTAATGTTGGTGAAACGTCACTTGTGGTTGCAGTGCTGGCTATCAAATTTTATAAACGTTACATATGTACTCCTAGGATGAAGGCGTAACGTTTGTAACGTTTGCCATCTTGTTATGTTTTCCTTAGAAAGAAAGTTACACTGCAGTAATCTTCGCACCGCATGCATCGAATCCCATGGTACGTGGGATCTGCCGAATTTTTTTTTGTGACATAAAATGCAATGTAATTTCTTTGGATGTCCCCAGTTAAGGGTTCCCTGGTGTCTTCCGCACAAGCACAGGGAGAAATAGTTGATCGAGGCACCCATGCACATTGATCGAGCCACGGTTGCGTCGTTAGGAACTGCAGAGAATGCTGCTCCATCGACAACAATATCCAAAAACCAAAGCGTAACAAAAAAGTTTGAAAGCAAGTGTTAGGCTTTGGTTCTTGGTTTTTGTTGATTTTTGAATGTCCTGTTTCAGCTGTTTTATTCAGTTTCGTACCGACCGCCAAGTCACCATACTTTTTGCGGTTTCTTTGCTTGTGTTTACCATTCCATTAAATCTGCTTTTGCCTGCATCACGCAAACCCTTATCCAGAGTGCTAGTTATCCAGAGTGCCGAGCGACTACATAGCGTTCGGGCCATTTTTCGCTTTTGTCGTTTGCCACTGTTCGCCTTCCTATACCGGGTGCTTTAAGAAATGTGTCCAAAATCCTCAGAAATCTGGTATGTGCGACTTTTTGTTCAATGCCTCCAGAATTACCCCATCTGTAGCCGCAGGCATTTTAAAATGGCTAATGTCATCATTTCTGACAGTAATTAAGAGAGTTAAATTAATTATCCTTTTAATTAATAGTGTGGAGCGGTTATGTCAAGTGGGAGAATTGAATACCTTCATGCGAAAAACTCTTTGCAGCTTTGAGATTTCGGAAAAGCGGTGTCTAGTAATATTTGAGAAGTAATGAAAATCAACCAAATGTAGTGGCGAAACGGGAACCGAAAACGGCGAGAGCGTAACTGCCATATTCTTCTGGGGCGTCCAGAATGAGTGAGCCTAAAAAAGTAGTCTTGTTTGAAAAACGTAGCGTTGTTATCATGACGAATTTAGAAGGACACCCTCACAAGCTGCTTCAGTTCAAGTCAGCTACATAAAAACGCCACTTTAAATGTGTTGTCACTGTTTGCGTCAGGAAAAATGCAATTTGTTGTGTTGAGCAAGTGCGCGAGAACTGATATAGCCAGATAGGATTTCAGTGCGTTGCCTCGACAATGCTGCTTTTATAGTATACAGCAGGCTCTAAGATGGCCGTCTGGCCATTCGATGCACAGCACGGCTCTGGCGAAATACCTTCTTTTGAATACAACGCACAACAGACTGTAGTTGTGTAAATGTAAGCACGTTAAACCACTGCTTTACTGGCTCAGCACAGGCATAGCCAGGGGAGAGGGTGTTCAACCATTTCACCCTTTCCCGAAATTTTAACAACGAAGCTGTATAAACCGCCCGTAGTGTGTCGACTCTGCCACTATCATCATCATAAACGGGCATGTGCCACGGAATTCGGGAAAATCCAACTACACGCCGCCACTGCATGGCTCGTAATAACCCTGATGGGTGAGAGAATGAGTACACAGAGAGAGAGGGTCAAAGAAAAGAAAGAAGGAGAGAGACGGAAAGAAAGATATAAAGAAAGAGAAAGAAAAATTCTTGCCGAAAAAAGTTGTCCACGAGGCGGGTTTCGAATCCGGGTACCATCGATCCGAACGCGAGCATTCTAACCACTCGGCTACCTAGGCACGCTAGCATACATTAGCATATATTTGTATAGTATAGTGGAGTAGGGGGTGGGAAAGGGAAGTGAGCGTGGGGAGGATAGATGTGATGGTGAGGAGGAGGGAAAGGAGAGTGAGTAAAGCGTAGCGCAGAAAGAATGAGAAAAATGCAGAAAGAAACAGAAAGAGAGACAGAGAGAACAAC
Source organism: Rhipicephalus appendiculatus (assembly GCA_030522465.1). Taxonomy (NCBI): domain Eukaryota; kingdom Metazoa; phylum Arthropoda; class Arachnida; order Ixodida; family Ixodidae; genus Rhipicephalus; species Rhipicephalus appendiculatus. The sequence goes on from JALIZH010007174.1 coordinate 37,202, forward strand.
AACGAAAGAGAGAAAGAAGTAGAGTGACAAAAAAAATAGAGGAAGCAAGCAAGCCACGCACACCGACGGAAGACATCGCGCGCAACCTCCGCTCTACAGTGCATAGTCTGGCTGCGCCCAATCATGTCTAGAGATTCATGGGGCGTCCTGAGAAAGTGAGTACTGCCGAGCAAGAAGCCGCGCATCTTGAATGTAGACGTGTCGGTCGAAGGGGAGTACGAGCGGCGACGCGCACGTGCTTCGCTGTGCTAAGCTTTGCGCGACTTAGTGCAAACATTAAACTTTTTTTCATTTTGCACGTGTATATATACACGCACACATACAAATGCACGCACGAACATACATAAAGTATAATTGAATCTCCCCCCCCTCTCCCGTAAGAAAATTTCTGGCTACGCTACTATGCTCAGTGCTTGTAGAGAACATCCGGAAACAATTTTTAACGCATCTTTTTTGTTCACTGAACCGGAAGCGCGGTCACAGACAACTGACGCAGAAAGGATCACACAACACGAGCGCTCATGCCTGAGAGGGCATGCCTGAGACGGCACACCAGCAGCTTACGCCTGTGTGACTCTGCAGCGTGTGCCGGCGTGTACCGCGCAGTCCCGGCGTTATTTCCACACTATAGCTGTTTGAGTACAACCTTTGCATTAGCGTATTGAAGTAGCGTGCAAAGTGACAGTTGCATTTGTGACATTATTGAGAGTGATATACAAAGCATTCACATCCGAATTCATGTATTGTAAAACTGACGACAAAGTTATTACCAACATGAGGAACGTGCCACTCCCGTTTGCTGGAAATCGGATTTGTTGTATTTTCTGAAGTAGTTGGGCACCGCGTGCAAGGCCACATCTTTATTGCGGTTTTCAGTAATACGAAAAATCGCCTAAACACTTGCCTGGCCACCTTATAGAGCAGGGGTCGGCATCCTTTTGAGGCGGAGGGCCAAGATGCATGAAGCCAAGACAGCCGGGGGGCCGCACAGAAAATTGGACAAAGGGGGGGAGGGGGGGGCATTTGCAGGCAAAGGGTTGAAATTCGGCGAAGTGACAATACTTTGTAAATCCGGATTAAAAGTCATGTTTCTTTTGAGCGAAGGTACTATTTTAGGTGAGAACTCTTCAGATAGGCCGTGGCAAGGGAGAGGGGGAAGGGGGCTCAACGCCGTGCTGGGGGCTGCATAAGACAGCCACGCGGGCCGCAGTTTGCCGACCCCTGTTATAGAGCAATAAAGGCCACCAATCGGCGACGTCAGAGCACCGCGAAAAAAAAAACACGTGTGCTCTCTGGGCGTGATTACACCACAGTAGTAACGTTGATGTCCCCACACGAGTCACAGCTAAACAGCAAACAGAGCTCTCTGTTTCGAACACGCAAATATATTAGATCCACAAGCAAACTACCAGTAAAGTTTACGAAAAGGCCATACCGAAGCCACGCAATTACTGCTATATATCTTTGATGGGCATTATAATTCGCACGAACAGGTAAACAAGTATGTAACACAATTTTATTAGAAACTGAACATTCCCATGTTACTTTTTTTTTTTTTTTTGCCGTCTGCAGGTATCTTGGCTGTGGGACTCGGACAGTAATAGGCTGCAGCGCCTGTCTCAGCGCATAGCCGTTGCGACTGGTTTGTCGCTGGAATCTGCGGAGGCGTACCAGGTTGCCAACTACGGCCTCGGCGGGCACTACACCCCCCACATGGACGCCCATGCCTTCGACAAAGTGACGGATGATGTGGACATCGAGGACGGCAACCGACTGGCCACCATGCTCATGTATTTGTCCAACGTGGCCGCGGGAGGAGCCACGGCGTTCGTCAACCTGGGCATCGCGGTCAAACCGCGAATCGGCGACGCGCTCTTCTGGTACGACGTGGAACCGTACGAAGGGAGCGAGTTCCCCGAGCAGATGTCCTTCTGGCACCAGAAGCGGAAGGCGGACACGCTAACGACGCACGTCGGCTGCCCCGTACTGTGGGGCTCCAAGTGGATCGTGACCAAGTGGATTCACGAGCGAAGCAACGTCGTGGTCAAGTACAACACGCCCGGTTGACGCCCACTTTTTGTGCAAGGCGACATCAAAAAATTCTTTAGTGTCCGACTGAATAAATTCGCATAGTAGAATGGAAATTTGGGCTTGTTGTAATGCTTGCAAAGGTTGATGCAGCGTCAGTATACGAATACATGGAACAGAGTGCGCAGGAAGAGCGCTGTCTTCGACTGAAGGATTTATTCCGAAAAAAAATTGGGGGGACCCTTAAGCTTCGCCTTTAAGAGTTGAACGCGATAGCGATATCCCGTCCCTAGTGCCTACTTCAATCACTTAGTGCATACTATGTAATGGGTAGTATGCTTTAAACCAGGAGCAATTATGCGCGGCAAATGTGGGAAATGTTTTCGAACTTGCAATGCACCCACTACGTGGTGTTAAGGGAATACGCGCAGTAAGGTGTGCGCCGTTTGTAATGGGTGGCTGGCTTTAAACTATGAAATCGTTATGATAGTCACATATTCTGACGCCCGAGGGCAATGTACGCTTGTACCACGGAATATTCCTGGGATATTACATGTTATATTGCGATGCCTATATAAAGGACGCTTGCGTTTGCGAAGCATGCAAGTTATTTTCACTGCATTTCCAAGCAGAGGAAGTTATTTTCACAGTATTTCCAAGCAGAGGCATGGCTGTGTGGTAGAACACCTGCTTGCCACGCAGACGACCCGGGTTCGATCCTCACTCGGACCCGAAAAATTTTATTATTTATTTTATTTGCATCTTTCTCGATTTTTCGGTCACGGACAAGATGATGATTTTTCGGTCACGGACAAGATAATGATTTTTCGCTCACAGCCAACGACACCGACGCCAACGCCGACGCCGGAATTTCTGCGAAACGAGCTCTTTAACGCTATCGCGTTAAAGGGAACACGCAGGAAAACAAACCTAAGCATAAAAGACATGCACAATAGTGAGAAAAAAAATCACGTCATATCCACGAAGTGAATGATGATGAGTGGGCGAAAATCGATCGTTTTCATCCATGGCAGAGAGAGAATGTGTGGTCTGGAACGCGCTTATACTTCATGGTCATCAGTGTCATCGTTATCACGTGTAGTGGGTACAATCCACTATACTGGAACGCGCTTATACTTCATCGTTATCACGTGTAGTGGGTACAGTCCACTATACTGTGGCATCGTCATCTTTATCACGTGTAGTGGGTACATTCCACTATACCTGCGTCATCGTCATCTTTATCACATGGAGTGAGTACATTCCACTACACGTGGCTACCTACCTACCTACCTACTACTACTACTACGACAACTACACAGGAGGGACAGACCCACATCCTAAGGCGCTTCGCTCATAAAATCAAACATGCCACTTAATATAAACCCGTGATTGTGCAAGCTAAGACTGACAGAGCTCCTCTAAGCGAACGCTAATGAACCTGCCGTACAATGAACGGTTTACCGTAAAATCAAACGAGCGCAATCTGTCTCTGAAGAAAACAAGTGACCCTTACAAGTCATGCTTCGATTCCCTACCCGTAATCCGTATGTTCATTCATCAAGGGGCTCTGCAACACTTTTCCAAGTAGCCATGGAATGGGTGTACTGAAGGAGCTTATTGCCTCGTGAATTGACCACCGCAAAAACATTTTTAGAATCCGCCCAGTACGAGCGGAGTTCCAAAGATGTGTCGCACGCTGCAATTGCTTTCTCAAGTCTCTCGTCCCGACGAAAGCGCTGGAAGCTAAACAGGGAGGGATGGCACGGAGGAGGTAAGTACGTCACGCGCGCCTCGTGACCTTCTGCGCTTTCTCTCTCTTTTTTTTTCTTCGAACGAGCGGCTTTTCAGTGCGATCGCGCGCACACGCGTGGACAAGTCGCGGCCTCCCGCGGCGGCCACAGTAACACCCGACCGCCCCATGCTCAAATCAACCAATGGCCATACTTGGGTCGGTGACGCAGTGATTTTTGAGTATGTAGAATCACTTGTCGAGAGAAGAGAAAGCGATTTTTAGCGGACTTTGAGAATTTATTGTAAATTCGAGGCCGCGTGTTGCGCTATAATATTTGGCTTGCATGTTCTCGGGAGCCTCGACTACCGATCGGCAGCGTTTTCTGACCATGCTCAGAAAGTGTTACAGGGCCCCTTTAAATGACAACGGATGGCCAGATATTTTTTGTGGTTTTTATGCTTTCCTTAGGAGGTCTGTATGGCAATTCCGATATTGAATCGAAAATTTTTAGCATAAGTAAGATGAACACTCGTTGTTAACTATGGTTAATTTGGGCGTCACTGCCAGACGGATTGATGAACGGTAGATTTACTCTATATAGCTCCTTGGGAGCGTGGGTGTCGGCAGCATTTGGTCCTGATGGGCGCAATGTCGTGTTGCATTGCGGCGCGGAATGGGAAGGGGAACCCTGGTGGAGCCTCAGGGCCAGTGCTGGCGTGGTTTGAGGCGGGAAAGTGCCCCCCCTTTGCACCCCTTGGCGACGCCCATGTTGGGAGCCATATAAAGGGTGAAGACGAGTGTCTGCTAGTTGGGGCCACCACCAACCTATATTTTTGAAAGTAATACATAAAACATCCCTAATACTAATACCTAAAACTATCACAGTAATTGATAAGGTATCAATACACAGTAGGGATTAACCCGTTGCCTAACACCGGGGTCGCCCGTTTCAGCTTCGCCGAGTACGGAGTGCTTGGGTGGTGATATTTTTTTTTATTTCTCGGTGCGAGCCACCTGTAGGTGAGGATGGTTTTAAATACGAAGCATTTCTTATCAAACTTCGGCTACTTTATCAAACATTCGACTTTATCCAACCTTTCTTATGAAACCATCGACGACGTGAATGTTTAACTTAGGCATGCATCATTTGCTCGGCGTGAGAAGAATGTTGTCAGCGAAATTGCAAACTTGGTTTGCAACATGCACACTAGCAAGGGTACATTTCTGACCGTATTGGTGCCACATGTTCATAAAGTTAAGCGCCGCACTGAAACGACGAGGACGGCACAGGGAGTAACACATACACAAGCGCTTTGTGTCTGTTATTCCCAGTCCCGTCCTCGTGATTTCACTGCCGCGCTTAATTTTATGAACATGCACACTACTTTTTGATGCGCTTTATAGACTTCCTGTATGTTAAGGCTGTAGAGATACGTGTCGTCTGCAGCGAGTTCAGTCAGGTTGTAGATGTAGCGAGCAAGTGTCGGCGAAGTGCACGTGGGAGGAGCTATCCAGCTTGTGGCGAGGCGGTGGCGCCATCCCTCGTGCGGCACAGGCGTCAGGCGCGTGTTTCAGAAGAACTTTTAGCGATTTGAAGCTTGTAATTGCGATTGCTTTTAGGGGCGAAGCACCTTAAGACCCAGCCTTGTCGGCGTGCGGCTGCGTGCACGAGGTGCGAAAACATCAGCGCAGTTCGAGCTAAATCGAAATGATGATGATATTGACACAGTGTGATTTCAAGTTACGCGCGCTAGCCGATCCCTATGCCCTCCGAACGGTTTGCGGCGTACGAGGGAACCAAAGTAAAAGTGTGGCGGAGAGCACGTGCCTGCGGGACCCAGTCTACAGCAGCTGCGCGCGACCCATGCGAGACACAAGAAAACGCGAAGGAGAAAGAAGAAGACTGTTCTCTGGACTGCTATAGTAGATTTCCTCCTAGCTGTTTTTTTTCATTCCCGGGCACAAGTTCGCCCCAACTACGTTAGTTTATTAAAGTGTGTTTTGAACTGTGCGTTACAAATTTGGTGGAGGTGCGGGGTATGATGCCAAGCCCCTCTCGAGTGACGGAACACAGTCCAGAACCACAGCGACTTGGACCCAACGAGCTGACCCCTGTTCATCAGCGCTGCAGTCGACGCCTACGTGGTGAGGGTCCTGAGTTTGCACCTTTGTCGACTTCCCTTAGAACATCAACGGCTGTGAACGGAGACGCTACTGACATGGCAGCTGAGGTCACGCCAGCTAACATTGTAGTGAATCAGCCAATGGTGCCAAAGCATTTCCACGGCGACAGCTTCGAGGACGCAGAGGACTGGCTTGAACACTTCGAACGCGTCGCAAAAGCTAACGGATATGGGGCAGATCGCAAACTTGGAGGCGTCTACTTCGCGCTGGAAGATAGCGCACGAACGTGGTATGAAAACCACGAAGCTGCCTTCCTGTTATGGGATGACTTTCGACGGGAGCTGCTCGCTGCGTTCCCGAATACAGACCGCAGAGAGAGAGCCGAAGCTGCCCTCCAAACAAGAAGCCAGCGCAACAACGAAAGTGTTGCCATGTATGTGGAAGACATATGTCTCGCCTATTTCGCCGAGCGGATCCAAACATGAGCGAAGACAGGAAGCTGCGTCATCTGATGCGAGGCGTAAAGCAGGAACTATTTGCCGGACTGATTCGGAGCCCGCCGCGCACCGTCGATGAGTTTCGTTCCGAGGCGACTACGATGGAAAGGACGCTACAACAGCGAGCAAGGATATACAACCGGGACACGAACATCACTTCTCAGGACTTACTGCCACCAGTCTTCGGAAACAGCATGGAAGTACTACGGGAGCTAGTACGGTCTGTTGTACGAGAAGAGCTCCAGAAGCAGCGCCTTGACCAGAACGCTCCAATGCTTTCGTCCCTGGCCGACGTGATCCGTGAGGAGGTTAGGCAGGTGGTACGGGAACCTCAGCTGAGCGCACAGCCAGAAGCGCCACTACAACAGCAGCCGAGAATTACATATGCCGATGTGCTACAGCGAGGAGCTCCCGGACGTGCGGACGTCGCAGCCACTACACCTGTGCAGTACCCGATGCCGCCGAGCCCCCTACAGCCACCACCCGAGAGGAGACTCGGGAAGAGCGATGTCTGGCGTACTCCCGACAGAGTACCCCTTTGCTACCACTGTGGGGAGGCTGGTCACATCTACCGAACGTGCCAATATCGCCAGGCAGGACTTCGTGGTTTCCCTGTAAATGCACCTCGGCCACGAAATGGAGAGCGCCCCTTCGAAATCGAGGAATACCTGTCGAGTCGTCAAAGTTCCAGTGGCTTCCAACAACACCAACCTCGAGCAACGACAACGGGGAGGTTTAGGTCGTCGAGCCCCCGCTTTTCAGCAACCCCCCCCAAGGCGTCGTTCACCAAGCCCGGGTCGGGAAAACTAGAGTCAGCGACCTGTGGAGGCAAGGCCGCTGTCGACGCTAATGCAGAAAAACCTCCATCGCAGACTCCGAACGACGACGACCGACTCAGAAACCAGTGCTTTGGTAGCGACGTTGCTTCCGATTTGCGTGTGTTCGTTGATGGCTACGAAGTCATCGCGCTGGTAGATACAGGTGCAGATTATTCAGTAATAAGTAGCGAGCTTTCTAAAATACTGAAGAAAGTACTGACTCCTTGGAAGGGACCACAAGTTCGCACAGCAGGAGGGCACCTTATCGGACCCAACTGGAATATGCACCGCAAGAATCGGAATACGGGGTTTTACGTACGTCGCCAGCTTTATTGTGCTGCCCGAATGTTCAAGAGATTTGATTATCGGCATGGATTTCTTACGACTGAACGGCGCTGTCATCAACTTGCGAGAATCTTGCGTCTCATTCTCGACGAGGCACGCTATCGCTACCTTCGACACTGAAGAAAACGTATATGACCTTTGTATTGCGGATGATGACGTCATGGTACCGCCGAGATCGAGCATATCCGTCGCAGTAACCAACAAAGCGTTCAGTGAATTCGAAGGATTTGCTGACAACAACACCGCACTCATACTTCAAAAAGGAATCTGCATGGCACGAGGCCTTGTTCAGCTACGTGGGGGGATGTACGAATGTTTTGCTTACAAACTTTGGAAATGAGGTGCAACACGTTGCAAAGGGAACTGTCATCGCCAGTCTGCACGATTTCGTTCAGGTTACAGAGCTGCACACTTCTGAAACCAATGAATCTGATTTGCAAGACGTCCTTGCAGCCATTGACATCGAGCCAGGACTACTACCAAGTCAAAAAGAGCTAATAGAGGGCCTTGTAAGGGAATTCGCCGAATGTTTCTCGATGTCATCCAAAGTCCGACGCACACCCTATCGCCAAACATCGCATCATTGTCGACGAGTCAGCGAGGCCTATATACCAGCATCCCTACCGAGTGTCACCAACCGAAAGAGAAGCTATCGGTAATCAGGTTAAAGAAATGCTCCAGGACGACGTAATTCAGCCTTCATCAAGTCCATGGGCGTCGCCTGTTGTCCTTGTGAAGAAAAAAGACCAGACTTTACGTTTCTGCATTGATTACCGGAAATTGAACGCCGTCACAAAACGGGATGTTTATCCGCTTCCAAGAATCGACGACACTTTGGATAGGCTACGAGATGCCAGGTACTTTTCCTCACTGGATCTTAAAAGTGGATATTGGCAGATAGAAGTTGACGAAAGAGATCGCGAAAAGACAGCGTTTGTGACGCCGGATGGTTTATATGAGTTCAAGGTACTTCCCTTTGGCCTTTGTTCAGCACCCGCCACATTCCAGCGGATGATGGACACAGTGCTGTCTCGTCTGAAATGGCAGTCGTGCCTGGTTTATCTTGATGATGTTGTAGTCTTCTCTGCTACCTTCGAGCAACACTTGGAAAGGCTCCGGGCTGTGCTCACTGCTATCAGGTCAGCAGACTTGACGATAAAACCGCAGAAATGTCATTTCGGCTTCCGTGAGCTCCTGTTTCTCGGCCATGTCATCAGTGCAGAAGGCATCCGCCCAGACCCCGCAAAAACTGAGGCCGTGGCGAAATTTCCGAAGCCAACGGACAAAAAGGCTGTTAGGCGATTTTTAGGTCTTTGCGCCTACTACCGACGATTCGTCAAAAATTTTTCACGAATCGCTGAACCGCTAACGCGGCTGATGAAAGAAGACATGCCTTTCGTATGGCTTGATGAACAAGAGGATGCCTTCAATGAACTACGGAAGTGCCTTCAGAGCCATCCAGTCCTTGCGCATTTTGACGAGGAAGCTGAAACAGATATCCACACAGATGCAAGCAATGTAGGTCTTGGGGCCGTGCTCATCCAATGGCAAAAACGGACAAGAACGAGTCATTGCGTACGCGAGCCGCACCCTTTCGAAAGCTGAGGTCAACTACTCAGCGACTGAGAAAGAATGCCTCGCCGTGATATGGGCTATCACCAAGTTTCGGCCATATTTATACGGTAGGCCTTTTTCGAGCTGTAAGCGACCATCACTCGCTATGCTGGCTGGCTAATCTCAAGGACCCGTGTGGACGGCTTGCAAGATGGAGCCTGCGATTACAGGAATACAATATCACGGTTGTGTATATGTCCGGTCGCAAACACAGTGATGCTGATTGCTTGTCGCGTGCTCCAATTCAACCCGCTGCTTCTACTTCCACCGAAGACCCTTACAAAAATGCTTATAGAGATTTAATTAAGGCCAAATTGACTTTTCTCCATAGGATGTACTGTGTTTAAATTAAGCGCCTATTGACTTTTTCTATTGATTTTTCCAAGAAAATTGGCCACCGTGTTTCTATTGAAATTCATTTTTGCTTGTCAATTGAGCCTCTTTTGTGCGAGTCAAAAGGAATCATTGACCAGCTATTGACCGTGTGTACTGAATGTCAATTGAAAAAATTTAGGGGAGTGTATATTCAACCCTTATTGTGTTCAGTCAAAATCATCTGGTATGCAAGCGTGTTACGCAATTGTCAAAATGGTGACTGAGCTCCTTCACGCTCAGGAACGTAGGCTATTTGCGACATTTCTTGAAAATCAGGCACTTAAAGCAGTTGCTAGCCATAAGCAGTTGCTAGCCATAAGACTGATCATTCGGATTTACTTTGCCGAAGTTGAATGAAATTGTGCACCGCCTTCGACACTTGCCCGAGTGAGAAGTTTTTTCTTGCGCGCGCTATTTCAATAGTTCAAAACACGTTCAGTCCCACGAACAAGGTAAAAAACTGGTCGAGAATCGCAAATTAGGACACCGGTACACAATTCACATTAATGACACCACACACGCACATGCACAGTGATGCAGATTGCCAACAGTTTTGATTTCTTCATTGTGTAAGTGGTTGCTGAACATGGGTGTTCTATAAATTGTTCAAGCCAAGAAGCAAAACAGAGATCTGTTAGCATCTATATTTATTTTTACGAAAACGCCAACAGAGACGAATGCCATCATTTAGTTGGTGTAGCGCCTCTGTCCGAATAACTAGGCCGAGGCTTACCTGTAAGAAATGCAAGAAAGATAGAAAATCTTGTTATAAAAATACATTATCTAGAAGAGGACGGCTTAATAATGTAAAGCCCAATCAATTACGTAGTCGCATACTCATACAATATTTAATGCAGAATACTTTTTCGGTTTTCATAACTTTCAAATATAACGTACGAAGGCAATGAAAAATGATAAACTTACCTTCAAAGATAATCAACCGAGGCACGTGGTCTGCAGATTCAGCAAATACAGCAAATGTTGATCCCAAATCAAGGAGACGGCGTCTATTTCTGCAGTTTTGCAAAAAGGAAGCTGCGATGGAGTTTTGCTTGTAAGCTGACGTGTCCATTTTTCCGCAGGAAAGTTGCGATGCTGGGTCTGATGAACAGCCGTGCCGCCGAAACAGATGTCCATGTACCGTCACAATTGCAGCACTTGCAGCGAAGCAGCTTCTTCACATTTGCGCAGATAGCCTGTGTAAATCGCGGCACTCGCTTTCCACGAAATCAGAGCAAGAATACTCACAAGTGACCAACACGAGCCGCACTGCGACTCCGGTGAGCGATACTGAAGAAAAAAAGTGCGGCTTGGAGGGATACACAACCAGCGCGAAGCGACCGTTTCGAATTTGCACTTTACACGGGTGTATCTCGCAGTAAATATTGTGAAGTTTATTTGTGGACTAAGTTTCAAGTTTTCATAACCCAATGTTAGCACCCTATAAATTATTACTTTCTGGCGCTATTTTCTTGATCGCAACAGTAGAAGGGCAGAGGCGCCTTCTTTTCACCCGTCCAGTGGCCGTTTGCAACATGCGTTCTCGGAATTCTTCACCCCTGAGGGTCCCGCCACGTGCAACCACCACAGCTCCCAACTTGCTCGACGGGCGAGATTCCGAACAATAGGCCGCGCCTACCTCCCTTCCCCCCCACATCTCCCCCACACAGGTGGACGACTGCAGTGTGTCGTCCTCTTTCTTGTCCGTACGTGTGTCCTCGCGCTGATACTCGAAAGACGCGTTCGTCGAATTATTATTATTATTATTATTATTATTATTATTATTATTATTATTATTATTATTATTATTATTATTATTATTATTATTATTATTATTTGCATTGCGATAAACATTGAATCAACGATATTTTTGCTAATCTCAAAAGGCAAAATTTTTTTCGCATCAATGAGGGAAGTCCACGTGTCACACTTGACCGCTACACGCTAGTGTGTAGCAAATAGATATCCGTGAACGCAGTTCAGAAGCACGTGCGCCACACATTCAGTACCTGAAAGCATTTGCTTGTATGTAGTTTTATGTAATACATCGCTTCTCCACGGAGTGCTGTAACCGTATTCATCATGCAGGGCCCGTATTGACGAATGCATCTTGCAGAAAAAATATCCGTAAGAAAACTGCAGAACACACACACATACACACACACACGCGCGCGCGCGCGCACACACACACACATACACACACAAGTTTTGAGCGCTCGGCTCCTGAAATTGATGCAGGTGTCAACATATCAGCTATCCCTCATTGAGAGTGCTCAATACTAGGTCAATTAAATGTGTAGTGACTGCGGTTCAGTTGAACCTTTCTTAATGTATTTCAATTAAATGCGTAGTGACTGCGGTTGAGTTGAACCTTTCTTACCGTATGTCAATTAAAAATGTAAAGAGTGAGAGTCAATTGAATTTTTTCCAACCTCATATCAATTAAATTTTGAATGAGTGCACTCATCAGAAAATGCCGTTTAATTGGCCATCTATTGAGTCAAAAAGGCCTCGGTTCGTGGTCAATTGAAACTCAAAGTGCATTTTTGTAAGGGGACGGAGAGGATTTTGCATTCTTGGGAGCTGTGACAACTTCAGAGATGGCGCATCACCAGCAATCCGACCCTGAGCTACTCATATTGATCAAGTACCTACAGGGGCAGTCTGCCGATGTTCCACGAGCTTTTGCCTGCGGCTTGTCAGCGTTCGTCCTGCGAAACAACGTCCTCTATAAAAGGAACTTTCAAAACAATACAGCGACATTCCTGCTTGTCGTCCCTTCACTTCTACGACCCGAGATATTGGAGGCTTACCACGACGATCCGTCAGCAGAACACTTAGGAGTAAGCAGGACGTTAGCTCGCATCCGCACTAAATACTACTGGCCGTAGTTGCTCAGCTCTGTACGACACTATGTCAAAACTTGCCGGGACTGCCAAAGACGTAAAACCCCACCGTTAAAATCAGCAGGTCTCCTTCAACCGGTAGAACCACCAGAGGCTCCATTCACACAAGTGGGAATGGACTTACCCGGCCCATTTCCTACGTCGTCATCGGGGAAGCGGTGGATAATAGTTGCGACCGACTATCTAACCCGATATGCCGATCGACAGCGTCTGTAGTTATAGAGGAACAGCCGTTGAAGTAGCCGAATTCTTCGTCGCCAACATCGTACTGTGGTATGAAGCTCCTAGAGTGTTGATCACTGACCGAGGAACCGCATTTACGGCCGATCTGATGAAGTCTATTATGAAATTAACGCACACCAGTCACAGGAAAACGACGGCATATCATCCGCAAGCGAATGGACTTACCGAACGACTGAACAGAACGCTGGCTGATATGTTGTCGATGTACGTGGACATAGAGCACCGTACATGGGATAAAATATTACCCTATGCAACATTCGCCTATAGCACCGCGATGCAAGAGACAACGCGGATGACGCCATTCCAACTTGTTTTTGGCCGTACGGTCACCACACCTTTAGATGCAATGTTACCTATTGACGAGACGTCCGAGAATGACTATGATGTCAGCGACCATCTACAAAGAGCAGAAGAAGCAAGACAGCTGGCGCGATATCGTATTCACCAACAACAGAAAACCGACACGCATCGATACAATCTGCGACGAAGAGACGTCCAGTACGCACCGGGAGACAGAGTATGGGTGCGGATTCCCGTACGGACACGTGGCCTATCGGAAAAGCTGCTTCGCCGCTATTTCGGTCCATATAGAGTATACTCCGCCGCCTCGGCTCGCTGAACTACGAAGTTATTCCAGAGGGCCAGGATATTTCATCACGACGGCGGCATCGCACAGAAATTGTGCATGTCGTCAGGATGAAACCGTATTACGACAGGCAATGAACCATCGAGGACACAACGCTGTTCAACGATAACTGCATCCACGAAGAGGTGCTATGAATGACCGCCAAGCAACCAGTTTGTCGAGAGCATCGGGACGATGCACTCTGGAAAGGGGGGGCAATGACACAGTGTGATTTCAAGTTACGCGCGCTAGCCGATCCCTATGCTCTCCGAACGGTTTGCGGCATACGAGGGAACCAAAGTAAAAGTGTGGCGGAGAGCACGTGCCCGCGGGACCCAGTCTACAGCAGCTGCGCGCGACCCATGCGAGACACAAGAAAACATGAAGGAGAAAGAAGAAGACTGTTCTCTGGACTGCTATATTAGATTTCCTCCTAGCTGTTTTTTTTCATTCCCGGGCACAAGTTCACCCCAACTACGTTAGTTTATTAAAGTGTGTTTTGAACTGTGCGTTACAATATGTACAGATGAGGAAGATTCTCTTTCAGCCATGGATCAGAACGAACGTAAAGCGCGGCATGCGGCGGCTCAACGACACCGTCGACAATCGGACCCGGAGTTGAGAGCGCGGAAAGCGGCAGCAAAACGACAAAAACGACAATCCGGACATCGCGGACAACGACTGGCTTGTACAGCATATGACGTCTCTAAATGCTCTACGATGGATTTCGTATGACTGTAAACAACCAACAACCACCAAGGGGACGTGCATATGCCTTGTGTCTGCCAACATCAGGTTATATCCGCTCGAAGAACCATTGGCTCTGCATTTCACGGACCACAAAGCGGTGATAATCAAAGGAACACGGGATCCAGACATACGAGTTATGACCAATAAAACACATCGTATATACTGAATTACTTTCGGTACTCTGACATCGCTGCTCAGCCAAACATAATAATATTAACAGTAACGACGAACCTTCAATTAATCATATGTTTAGTTCTTATATACGCCGACAAACAGTACTTGCAGTTCGAGCGAAAACCAGCTAGCGCGACTGTCTTTCACAGGAGAAGGGCCCGCGCGCAGTGGTTCCTTAGTAGTAATAGTAATAGTGCTTTATTTACAGTAAGTACAATACAGAGCTCACTGCAGGGGAAAGGGCAAACAGCCTGACAAAAGCCCCTGTCCTTCCGCAGTTCGTGGCAGTGCATAAGCTTCGACATGAGTGCAGCCAAAAAAAAAAAAAATTCAACACATTGGCTTCAGAGAAATGGACAACAAGCAACTTGCCAGTGCGCAAATAAAATTCACGCACAGACAAAATAAGAAGTTTACATAACACATTCGAAGAACAAGAGTTCACTGTCGCAGAAATGCACAGCCTAACGAAATTGACAAAAAAATTCAAAAACTAAAAAACACAAAATGCACGCGGATGCACCAACATTACACTGTACATTAACATAGCCGAAATACAAATTTATGAATGATTTAAGGATTGTCCGAGGCATGAAACTCCCCTAATTAGTTTCGATAATGTGTCCCGGTGATTAGTAATAAGTTCTTTGTTTGTTTTTTAAAGGCCCCTCTGATAGCATTAAAGTTCGATTGAGCTACAGGGGCATTTAGCACATGAGGTATCTGGTACGCAACACTTTGTATTCCATACTTGGTTCTTTTTCTGGGCGTTCGCTCCTTTTGTTCTCGCAAACGGTGGTGTGTTCCTTGGGTGTAACCTTCCTCATATAGCTTATTCTTTTGAATTAACTGAAGCAATTTAAATTGGTATAATTGCTCCACCCTGAGCATGGAATGTTTGATGAACAGTGGAGAAGTCCGGAAGTCTTGTACGTTTCCTGCTGTATTTTTCGAAACAGCGCAGTATTTTCTTTTGTATAATTATCGGCTTATGGTAATTTTCTTGCGATATCATTCCCCAGACCAGCATCCCATAAGTTACTTTAGAATGGAAGAGTGCATAGTACATACTTATTTTTAACCTTAATGGGATTAGGTGCAGTGCTCTGTAAAAACAACCAACTATTCGCGCTAATGTGGTAATCAGATGATTCACATGTATGTTCCAGTTTAATTCTTCCTGAAAGCACACGCCTAGAAATTCTTGTCCCCTAATGTGTGTAATGCAATTTACTTCAAATTTAACATTATGCTAGTGATAGGTTTGTTTATAGGCCGGAATATCATATAAGGTTTTTTTTTTCGCATTCAAGCGCAGTACATTTTGCTTTAACCAATTTGAAAGATGGCTTAGGTAGTTATTTACATTGACTTCGAGCAATATTAAATTGTCTGATGAAAAGAAAACATTCGTATCGTCCGCGTACATAATAAGTTCAGGAGAATGAGGTATATCGACAATATCATTTATATAGGCAAGGAACAATAGTGGCCCCAGTATGGATCTTTGGGGGGACTCCTCGGTTTAATCTTATTTTAGTAGACAGTGTGTTATTGATTTGTACAAAGTGGTAGCGATCTTCCAGGTAACTTCATAAAAGCTGTAGCGCGACTCCACGAACCCCATACCTGGATAACTTATTAGTAATCAATAACTTGAATTGTATGGAGTCCAATGCCTTTTGAAGATCGAGAAAGAGCCCTGGAGTATATCTTTCGTTTTCCATATTTTCGATGATCTTTAGTATACAGTAGAGCTTGTTCCGCTGATTTATTTTTTTTGAAGACCGTGGTGACTTTTTGTAATTATTGGAGGCTTATCAAAAAAAGGATGAAAGTCTATCCAAAATTACCCCTTCAAAGTATTTGTGATATTGTTGGAAGCACGGTATATAGGTCGATAGTTTGCTAACGTATTGATATCATCACCTTTTTTGTACTGCAGTGACTTTCGCCATCTTTAACTGCTCAGGAAATACGCCGTTATTGAGAGTAAGGTTAATAATATAAGCCAACACACCGCCTATCAACGGTGATATCAATTTCAACTCAACAAAACCTATTCGTCAATTCCCGATTCAACATTATTTTTAAACTTACCGATTAGGTTTTCTACTTCAACCGGATCTGTGGGTACGGGAAAAATAGAATGAGGCTGAGTAGACTTATCAGCAGTTGGAGCATTGTTTCTATTTACATTCGTTGAAACGTAGAAGCCCGCATTTATGAAGTGTTCATTCATAACAGTGGCCAACCTTTCATCACTGAATGTTTCCCCATGAATTGTTAGGTCCTGTGTCCTATACTCACCCCTATTCCTGTTAGTAAGCCCATATATGACCTCCCATAATTTCCTGTGGTGATTGTGGATTCTTTCAAATAATTTTTCATAGTTCATTTTAGCCTTCCGTATTTCTGAATTTAAAGCATTTCTGTATTTTTTGTAGTCAGTT
>JALIZH010007177.1:0-19193 GCA_030522465.1 Rhipicephalus appendiculatus
ATCTGTGCAAGCAAGCATGTTAAATCGTTAGTTAGTTAGTTAGTTAATTTGGTGTTTTATGGCGCAAAAGCAGCTGAGGCTATGCTGCGCCAGACACAAGGTGTTAAGAATAGGGTAGTGAGATGATGAAGTTCTAAAGCTTATTTAAAAAACCACATTCTTTTAGAAAGTTTAGCACGTCAGGCAGGGTTACTAGAGAGTCATCTCCCTAACAGCAGAGCAGGGTGTAAGGGTATGTGTTTTCTGTATAGTATGCTGAAATATTTTTGTCTCTGTGTTTCAACATCTGGGCATGTGATTATAATGTGTATAAGTGTGAGTGGTTCTTGGCATTTTTCACAGATTGGCTGTTCTTCCTTTGTGAGTAAATAGTTGTGTGTCAGGTGTGTGTGTCCAATGCGAAGTCGGCATAATATAACTTCGATAAACCGTTGTTGGTGACGGCAGGTCTTCCATTCACCGAGTATGGGCTTCACCAGGTGGAGCTTGTTATTCGTGCATGTGTCCCACTGTTGTTGCCATTTTGCTTTTAAAGCTAGACGAATTGTTCGCTGGATGTCTTTAAGGGGAATTTTCACTTTTGCTACTGTTTTGTGTGCTGCCAAGGAGGCATATTTATCTGCTTTTTCGTTTCCAGGTATCCCAACATGACTTGGGACCCAGCAGAAACGGATGGAAACTGCCTGGCTGTTTAAATATACCATGTTTAAAATGTCACCCACTAATGGCTCACATTCGGATTTTATATGTAGAGCTTTTAGTGTGCTTAGTGAGTCGGTGTATATGATTGCTTTCTTGTATTTGCCAGCAATGATTTTCCGAACTGCTTCACTCAAGGCATAAGCTTCAGCTGAAAAAAATGGAAAAACTACCAGGTACTCTCACAGAAACTGCACTTTCCGCTGTCGCGATCCCAATACCCACGTGGTTTTCTGTTTTTGAGCCATCTGTGTAAAATTCTTCGTAATCCCTATATTCATACTGAAGTGTATGAAATTCTTGAATTATGTGTTCTGGTGGAGTGCTTTTTTTGTTGAAACGGCCTAGTGAAAACTCGCAAAGCTGTGACAGGTCGAACTATGGCGGCAGTCTTGGTGGTTTAATAGCGACATGTAGTGATCCTTCAGGGATGGTATAAAAGCGGCAGTATTCCTCGAAGCGTAGCACAAGTGGTTTGATTAGGTTCGGTTTGTTGAGGTAGTGTAAGCGCGAGTTACACTTTGTGGCAATTTCGTAGCAGATGTGTTCAGGTGACGATCTTATTCTTAAAACATATGACAGGGTTAGTAATGCTCTTCGATGACACAGAGGAGGCTCGTTGCATTCTACGTATAGACTTTGCACAGGCGATGTTCTGTAAGCACCACTGGACAAACGGAGACCGAGGTTGTGTATAGGGTCAAGACGGCGAATGTATGAGTCTCGCGCTGAGTCGTAGACAACGCAACCGTAGTCTAAAATGCTGCGTACAAGAGATCGGTAAATACGTATAAGGCAGAGTCGATCGGAACCCCAGTGCTTATGGGAGAGTACTTTGAGAACGTTGAGTGCTCTGTTTGCCTTAGTTTTCAGAGCGTTTATGTGTGCCAGAAAGTTCAGTTTTCGGTCGAATGTGATTCCTAGAAATTTGTATTCTTGTTTTACCGGCATTTCGATGTTGTTTAGTTTGAGAACAGGGTCAGGGAACAATCCTCTTTTTTGTGTAAAGAGAACAGCGGTGGTTTTTTGGGTTGAAAAGCGGAAACCATTTTGGTCGGCCCATCTCGTAAGTTGATTTATTGTAATTTGGAGTTGCCTTTCACAGGATGATAGGTTGGAGGCACGGCAGGCGATTTGGAGATCGTCAACGTAGATGGAGTGCATGACTGTAGGGGGGGTATAGCTCTGTTGATGGAGTTCATTTTGACAATGAAAAGAGTGGTGCTCAGAACGCAACCCTGTGGTACACCATTTTCTTGGACAAATACTCGTGATAATACCGTACCCAGACGTACTTGGAATGTTCTATTGGATAGGAAATTACATAGGCAGTTAAGCATTCTTCCGCGAATCCCCAAGTTTGCTAGATCTCTGAGAATCCCATATCTCCAGGTTGTGTCATATGCTTTCTCTAAGTCAAAGAAGACGGCGAGACAGAGCTGTTTGTGTAGAAATGCTTGTCGTATTTCTTGTTCCAGCCTAACGAGATGGTCAGTGGTGGAACAGCCCTTTTTGTATCCACACTGGTGTGGGTCTATCAGGCGCTCTGACTCCAAGAGTGAAGGTGAGTCTTATATTTATGATGCTTTCGTATGTTTTTGCTAGGCAGCTTGTTAACGCAATGGGCCTGTAGCTACTTGGGGATGTTGGGGGTTTACCGGGTTTGAGGAAAGGTATAACTATTGCATTTTTCCAATCTTCAGGCATTACGCCAGAGTCCCATATTTTGTTAAAAAAACTGGAGAAGTGCCTGCGCCGATGCTTGGGATAGGTGTGCCAACATTGTGTAGTGTACCTGGTCAGGCCCTGTTGCCGTTTTTTTACCGGCGGAAAGTACCCTGTTTAATTCGTGCAGTGTAAGCGGAAGGTTATAAGATTCATTTGAGGTACTGGTAGTAGGTAGTGTTTGTTTTTCTGCATTTTCTTTGTATTTCAGGAATGTGTTGGTGTAATTTGCTGAACATGACACCTCGTAAAAATGTTCGCCTAATAGGTTGGCCTGGTCTTCTAGTGTTGTTTGTGTGTCTGGACTTGTGAGGAGTGGTATTGTGTAGGAGGAGTACTCTCCTTTAAACTTCCTTACCTGGTCCCACATATGTTTAGATGTGACTGAACTGTTTATAGATGATATGTATTTCTGCCATGAAACCTTTTCCGCCTGCCTTCGAATAAATCGGGCTCTGGCTTTTGCCTGTATAAAGTTGATGAGGTTGGTGTAGGTGGGGTATCTTCGCAGAATCCCCCAGGCCTTATTTTGTTGTTTTTTGGCGTCAGTACACTCGCTTGTCCACCAAGGATTAAGTTTCTTACGTACGATTCCGGATGACTGTGGTATTGTCTTTTCTGCAGCTGAAATTAGAACTTTAACAAACTTTTCGTTCAGTTCCTCAACAGAAAGTTCTGATGAGAAAGCTTCATCGAGCTTAGCATTTTCTGTAAAAACTGGCCAGTTCGCGAACTGCAGTTTCCACCGGCGTGGCTAGCTAGTTAAAGTTGGGTAAGATGGTACGAGTTTTATGATGCCGGGTTGATGATCACTACCGTACGACGTGTTGAGAACCTCCCATTTAAGATCGCTAAAAAGACACGGTGAACATAGGGCAAGATCTAAACAACTAAAAGTGCGTGAAGTTGGTGAAAAGTAGGTAAAAGCACCGGAGTTCAGAAGGCAAATATCGTTTGACAAAACGAAATCTTCAACAACCTGGCCTCTTGCATCAGTTTTTTTCGCTACCCCAAAGCGTGGAGTGAGCATTAAAATCCCCAACTAAAATAAATGGTTTTGGTAACTGTTCCACTAGATTTTCTAGGTTTTTAGTGGTAACAAGGGTGAGAGGTGGAATATATAGCGAGCAGATGGTGATGGTTTTGTATGATAGAATGGTGACGGCTATGGCCTCGAGAGATGTGTTAATTTGGACATCTCGTGTAGGAATGCTGCCTTGCACAACTATGGCTACTCCTCCCGAAAGACGGTTGCAATGTTCGCGGTCCTTTCGGGCAACTGTAAAGCCCTTTAGGAAATTGTCATGTTTTGCACCAAGGTTTGTCTCTTGGAGGCAAAAAGCCACTGGTGAGAACTGGTTGATGATGTTCTTTACGTCACCTAAATTACGAATTAAACCTCTACAGTTCCAATGTACGATAAAAGCCATGATGAAATAAAATTAAGCAAATGTACTTGTGGGGATTGTTCGGTTAAAACTAAATATGATAGGTGACATTATTAAGAATTGAACTACAGACAAATGCGAGAACCATTTTGGTTATCGCTTGCTTTTCATGGTGATTGGGACCTTTTCCTGTTTGGCGCGCTCCAGGGAGCGCTTGTCTTTCGGTGTCGATGACACCGAGGTCTTTGGATCGACTTCCATGCCCTGCCAGAGGCGCTGGAAGATCGAGAGCTCGGCACTTAGACGCGGGTCTCAGGCCTTGGTACTCGATTGATTTTAGGGCCCAGCGAGACCGGAGTCTCCAGGCCCTTTGAGGTGGATGGGGCAGCAGACGCTGCTTCCATCAAGGGGGGCGGAAGGAGTCACAACCGGACCACTTTGTGTGGACCCGGAGGACATTTCAGGCCTTTGTGACGCTGCCCCCCGACTGCGTCACATCGGCGTAACTTCTCTGGAAAAGGTGAGATAACCGTTTCCGCGCTTCGTAAAACGAGATCTTTTCACTGATGGTTAGAGCGATGATTTCTTTTTCATTTTTCCAGAATGGGCATGACCGGGAATACGCTGGGTGATCTCCCTTACAGTTGACGCAAAGTGGCGATGAAGTGCAATTTTCGGAAGTGTGGTCGTTGGCGCTGCATTTGGCGCATGTTTCCTTTCCTCTGCATGTGTGGGATGCGTGACCGAATCTATGGCATTTAAAACAGCGTCTGGGGTTTGGGATGTACGGTCTGACATTGATTTTCACATACCCAGCCAAAAGAGATGCGGGCATTTCACTTGTACCAAAGGTAAGTATGACATGTTTGGTGGGAATTTCTTGGTCGTTGCGGCGGATGACTATTCTCTGAACTTTTATCACTCCTTGGTCTTGAAAACCCTCAAGGAGCTCGTCGTCACTTAGGCTCAAGAAGTCGTCTTCGGATATTACTCCCCTGCTGGTATTCAGGGACCTGTGGACAGAGATTGTAACCATGGTTTCACCAATACTGGCTAGTTCGAGTAGCTTCGGAACTTGTTCTTTTTCAGTTAGTTCGAGCAGGATGTCACCGCTCGACATTTTTTGAGGCTTTGTACGTCGGTTCGATCTTTTCCTTGATGCATTTGGCCACCAAAAATGGGGACAGCTTTCTTGCGGGTGTGTTTGCACTGTGAATTACGTGGTACTTTGGGAATCCTATTATAGTCTGTGTGGAGAAATGGAAAGTTTCTTCGGTGCGGCCTCTTTTACGAGACCGATCAATGATGGTGGATGCTTGGGAAGCCATAAAAAAAATTAGTGTGTTCGGCAACAGCGCCGACCGCCCACCACGGAGCCCAACAAGGGGACGCGGCTGGACTTGTGAACAAGCCTGCACGACGCCAGCCGTACGCTGTTAATATAACCAAATATACATACCCAAGACTGGATATGATACACAAGGTTAACCCTCGCCGCCAGGAAAACTAGAAGTAAATGGAAGAGAGGAGAAGACAGGAAAGAATAAAAGAGAGAGGGAAAGACGAAGATGTGAGGGGAGAGAGAGACAGGAAAAGGCGACTGCCGATTTCCCCTGGGTGGGTCAGCCCAGGGGTGCCGTCTACGTGAAGCAAGGGCCAAAGGGGTGTGTTGCCTCCGCCGGGGGGCCTTAAAGGTCCAATCACCCGGCGTCGGCTCAACCCCCAGGATCCCCCTTTTCCCCGGACACGGCTCAGCCACGCACGGCGAGGGCGTGGGAGGGGGTAGAAACCCCCCGTTAGCTCGGGTCCGTGGTGTCGCCACACACCAAACGCCTGCTCGCGCAGACGCCCCTGCGGGGCATGTTAAATCGGTTGCGACACAACAGCGCGATAAGCGACATGTGAGGCTGGTGGACTTACAACTGGAAGCTGAAGAGTGTCGTTATTTTGGCCCAAACCTTCGTTGAGAACAAGTCAGCGACGCTTGCTCTGCCAATGTCCCGAGCCTGAAAAGAAGCATTTAGCAGTTGAGGTGAACTGGCCACAGTGCGTCATGCTACGGAACGAAAATGTAGAGCCCTCGCCAGAGAGCGCAAAAGCGACAAAAACACATATGCAAGTAAACACAGCTCGTTTCCGTTGTGAAGCGTTCAAGCCTTGCTCTTGGTCGCTTTTAACTCGCCTTTACTATAATATTTTGGTAAGAGATCGCTGAAAATTTGACTGTGCTAAGTAAACACAGGACCTCAAATTTTGCTGGTGGAACAAAAGCGAGATAAGTACATCTAATTACTTCAAAAGCCACCCACCTTGTTAGCTTAGCATTCATCTTGGTAGGGTGAGATTCACAACGCCGAAAATCAAAAAGACGAATTATTGGAATGCTAAAGTTTTGAAACACCGAAAATTAAGACAAAAACCTGCAAATTTAAAATGCCTCAAAATCGAAACACCGAAACATCGAAATGCCCGCATCACCTAGCTATAGTGGAAGATAAAGCATTTTGCTAAGTAAAGGTTCCGCCGGTCTTGTACGATGTGCACACGATTTCGCCTTCTTTTCCAAAAGCCATGTTCCCTTTGCATATGATTCAAGCCTTCAAAAAAAGGGAAAAATATACTTCTGCATATCTCATCGCATGGCATGGCGATTCCTTGTCTATTGCATTTCAAACAGAGAACTTCTGTGCAATTCCTTCTAGAAAACTTAAAACGTCGACATTGTCCCAGTTGCAAGAGCAGCTGCCAAAAGATGTCCGCGTAGCTTTTGCTTCTTGCTCTTTTAGCGGCGGGGTTGGCCTTTAATCGCTCCCTCGACATTATCTTCCGAGTCTAGTTTGCTCCCTTTTCAAGGTGGCGATGAGCCCGAACAGCATGGCCTGTGTGGATCACTGTCTTCGAGATGAACATGCCAGTACCTTCTACAGGAGGGTCGGTAATAACTCTGGCGTTGCTTTCTCCTTGCTTCTCGCACCTCCAATAGTATCTAGAACCTACTTTCTTGTCAGACACGTAAACATAACTGTCCTTGCAGGTAAGTTTCACTTTTTCCTTCTGGGAGCACACCACACCGCGTCTTCGTCCATTTCCCCCCCAATCCATGAAATTGAGCAATACCTTGGCTTGGGCGAGTTGGTCCACCATTAGAGCAATCTTGAAAAGCGCAAACGACGAACGAAACATACAACAGGACTGACGCTTAACTTGCGACTGACGTTTCTTTGAAACAAAAAACATAATATACCCGCGCATCATGCTCGTACATATGCACATATCATCCCACAAGAGAGTGCGTGTGTCAGTCTTAGAACATGGATTTTGAAAACAAATCATGTATCCAAATGATTCGAAAGAAAAGCCACGTCATTTTCTTTCAACGACGGACATTATGTTTTTCGTTTCAAATAAACGTTAGTTACAAGTAAAGAGCCAGTCCTGTTGTATGTGTTTCGTCTTCGTCGTTTGCGCTTTTCAAATTTCCTCCAATGAAATTTCACGAGGTTTTCGGCGTGGTTCGCGTGGTTTTAAGCTTTGTCTTTTCGGCATTTCGTTTCTTAAGCCTTTCAATTTTACGGCGTTCTGACGTTCCGCCTTTTCACAGCTCGGCATCTTGATTTTCGGCGTTTTGATAGAGACCCGCTTCGTACATAAGGTGCTGCGGTGCTCGCCTCGAGGGCGCAGGTTCGATTCCAGGCCAGTGCGGCGGCATTTCGATCGCGGCGAAATGCAAAGTAAACCCGTGTACTTAGATTTAGGTACACGCGAAAGATCCCAAGGGTGTCTAAATTCATCCAGGGCCCTCCACTACGGCATAGCACGTCACGGTGTCGTGGTGTTGGTGCGTAAAACCGCAGCAGTTTTTATTATTTTACGTGGATGGATTAGCGCCTCGTAAATTAAGGCGAGTGAATTAAGGCGAGTGAATCAAAAGAAAAAGAGGTCACCTGCGCATGAAATGATCAGATGATGCACTTCAAAGACAAGCGAAGCGTTCCCGTGAGCTTCAAGAGCTTGGGCTGGGCACATCGCATATACGCTCAAGTAACCAAGGCGCCGCAAGGAAGGGCCCGTGATTGACCGGTGCACAAAGAGACTTGAAATCCTTGTCTACTTCATGAAGGGTGGGCAGCTACAGTTATATTGAAGTATGACAAATCCGTGTGACTGCTATCTGCTGTTCGACTCCAGTAGAGTATCCTTAGGTATCTGCCTATTAAAAGAAAATGGCTACTTGTCCACGAAAATGTTACAAACACCACGGGTACCAGGAAACAGTAAAGTGGACATGAATGCGGCTTTTTCACGAGTGGGCCTTCACCTTGTCACTAATGTGTACCTGCGGACGTTGCATAGTTGCGGCGTTGAAGAAAATATTGTGTTGATTGGTTACCACCATTCGCCAATGGTGAAACGACGCAGCCTGCGGGCACTGCAGCAGGCGATGTCGCCAATGGTAACAAACTGCGGCTCTGTCATACGTACAGGCATTGACTCACCTCAGCCTTTTTGCGCTTGGCCTCTTCAATGATGTCGTCAACGACGTGCTTGGGGGGCGTTCCTGGCGAACTTTGCGACCACCTGCTTGGCTGCTGGAAACCGGCCAACAGCCATCAGCCACCTGGGAGACTCTGGCAAAAAACTGGGCTGCACGGTTAAACACCGCTCTCCATGTTCGCCGCCCACCTTCCGTACTCTTCCACATTGGGGCAAATAATCTCCATGAAATTAACGCTCGGTAATTAAACGACATTTTTCTTTAAAAGTAGTCCTTCACACTCTACAAAAATCTGAATTCGCAAAACTATCGGGATGGGGTTGAACGCAAGAATCATGTGGAAAAACTAGGAATATCTAGCAAAGTGACTAGAACAAAACCTATCCAAAAACTGGGAAACGTTATCATAATAAAGCAAGCAAACGTAATAGCACATCAGAAGTGCGTACCTACCAGCCAAGCAGAAACAGCGGAGCAAGTGGCAGCGTTGCATACAGCTGGGTGGCACGCCACTCCCTAGTCAAGTAGTGTAGCCACGGCAGAAGCATCATTCCCGTCGTCCAGCCGTTGCCCATTGTCATTGTCGGCATGTAGCGGAACCGCGGTGACACCGTCTCCATAACTTAGTTGGCAACCGACAAAAATAAAGAAAGACATTCCAGGCATATCATAGGCAAAATGATCAGACCTCGTACGCTAGTCAAGCGTCGATCCCCCTTTTAATAGACAAGTGAACTTCATGAGTGCCAAGTTGACCCGGGGAGCACTGCTTACCTGTCATGGAGGCAAGGGTCCTTGTTTGTACATAAATACTTCACAGAGCGATAAAGCGCTCAGTTTGACATTCAACAGCGTCAATGTCTACGGATGACTCGGGCACTCGCTGGCGTTTACTTCCTATAAGTGCCACGCCCAGCAGCACTCGCTTATACGGACACGCTCGTTAGCGGCTACAGGGGCTAACTCAGTAATATGCAATTTTTTTCAGGTAGCGAAATAGTGGCTTGGTTATGACCGATCAATTATTCATAGTACATTTTCCTTATAGATATTCTGCTTTCATATTTAGCAAAGGCGTTGATGCATTGCGGCCATCGTAACTATCGCTTGAATTAAAATAAACAGTGTAATGAATCTCTCACTTAAGGTGTAAATGACGTCTGCGTATCCTGCGACACCCAGGGCCACGATGAATCGGGACACGTAGTACATAGTGACCGAGGTTGACAAGGCGGTCATGGCACTAGCGGCCACCGAGAGTAGAATTCCGCCCAAAATGGTCTTCTTGCGGCCGAACCTGCGCAGATGAGCCACCTGGCTGAAGCGTCTCAAAGCAAACAAATGAATATTTGGCACAAATAACTGCTGTCAGATATCGCTGCACGCTGCGAACTCCGACTCAAAATTTAAGTAAACTCTAACGATGAAGTAGCGGTTGTCGGTGTACATCTCCGGGATCCCGCAACGGCTTGTTGAGTCGTGGGACTACATATATGTACTCTTCATCACATTGTTGTGACAGCGAACACTCGAACCCCGACTGACGTTGCGCCGACAAGAGTCTGTAAAGGGCATTTCCCCGACGCAGTCAAAAGCACTGGTGTGGCCTTGCGGTAGAATACTCAACTGCCACGCAGAATGCCTGGGTTCGATTTCAGCTCGAAGCGAAATATCTGTTCTGCGAATCCATCTGCCCACACAACACACTACATCCCAGGGACTTCCCAAAAAAGTCATAACATCCCACATCCCAACAGGGTGGTTTTTAAGATGTCCTTTGGACATGCGCATAGGGATCATTCCTAAAACATCCCTTGTAGGCTCTGATTGGGATTTCAGATCTGCGATGAAATAAATGTATCGCGTTGAAAATTGGCCATCCTAAACTAATGGAAATTGCAATTAGCTCGCGTGCACAATTGTGCATCTACGTGCACATCAAAAACAATATATCCGTATTTTTGCGAAATTGTTTTTGTTTTCAATTTTTTCTATATATTTTATATATGTGTCGCACTGTTATGAGGACGATGTAATTGCTGAGCGCGGTCAGGCGGCACGCCGTGCCAACGCCTCTTCGGGAGAAAGACGCCCAATATGCGCGTTATCCGAACACCTCCTGCCACCCTTCTCTTTCCCTCTTTTTGTGAAAGAGAAGACAGCACCACACCACACGAGCGGTAGTGTCGTATTTATAAAACGCATATGCTCATCGTAGACAAACATACGTGCTTACCACCAACATATATAAAATTTAGAAGAATTAAATGAGCTGATGTTATTTGAATGTTTTTTTTTTTCAGGCTTAATGCGAAACTATTTTTAATTGTGCTTACTGACAGCCAACTACTGCGAGCACTGCGTACTGCGTAGCCATTGCCATCGCCATCATTGCGCCCGGCGTGCTCGAACGTGAAAGCCTCGCTGGCCTCGTGTTTTGTACGTGACCTTTCGTTAAATCACAAGCGCGCATTCCGTGGTTGCTTTGTTGAAACATCGATCTTGCCGATTACAACGTTTGTCCACCTCTTCGGTGAATGCTTTACATTCCTGGATCACTTCAATATGAGCGCGTTCTTAGCACTTCTCTCTCTCCACCACGCAGTTCTGGCGAACGCTGGACCCTCGAAGTAAGCATGACACTTGGGAGTAAGTTTTATTTGTGATGCGATTTGCTTTAGCTTCCGTAGAAACTGTTGAGGTCACAATTTATGCGATGACAGTACGCTAAGTAACTGTTCAATGATTTACTGATGTGCTGTTGTTGTCGGCCACATTTGCCAACTGATCTGCAGTAAGTCTGAGTGCCACTTTCATTTCCTGCATTACTTTGGTACCACTTTCTCAACCTCTTGAAATAATTTTTTCATGCACAGCTTGTCTGACCACTACTACGAAGAATCAGGAAGAGGCAACATTGAAGAATGTGGAGAAGGCAGCGATGACGTGGTTCCGCCATGCGGCTGAGAAAGCAGCGGCGGGCCACCGAAGACCCCCTACTAGCAACGATGAAGAAGTTGGTATTTGATGGCGTGTGCGAGGCAATAAATCACTTTTGCTGGTCACTTCATATTCCATGCATGTTCCTTTGTTTCCGAAGAATGGGCTAAAATCGTTCTTCGGAAGCCCATGTGAAAAAAAAAAGTGGGTTGGTTGGATGAGGAATATGCCTTCCTGGAGAGGCATCTGGCTTTCTCAGGTAGGGGTGGTCGTGCGCGATGAAGCAAGATAACATGTTAGGGCAGCAGATGTCTCACCCTTTCGAAATATCCCTGAAGTAAAAAGTGGCCACATGTCCCAATAACACCCCAAATGCATGCAGTTTTGGTACATCCCAAAAAGGTCTTTTTGTGTATCACTTGGGATGTTATTCCACCTTGTGTGGGACGTCTTTTGGAAGTCCCGAACTCCAAAAAAGGGATGTCATTTGGATGTCCTTAGGATGCCTTTGCGTTGTCTGGGTGGTTCGCTCACCGACACCGCTCGCGACGCAGGCGCCGCATGTTTTGAGACACTGGCTCTTAGAGGGACCCTGAAACGGTTTTGACGATTTTGTACAAACACATTGGGCCCAGTAGACCAAGTCCTAAGGCTCATTTACAGACTAATTTAAGCTCTCTGCTTACACTCTGTAATTTATTACAACGCTATAAAGCTGCGAATCGCTGCAGATCACTGCGGCTCAGCCCAACACGTTTTCAACCGCCCCTTGCGAGTACGACATGCAGTGTCCGCACGACGTCATTGGGGCTGCTGGCGACGTCATTGGGACTGCGGTGTGCGCGCACGAAAAATTGGCTGGTAGGGTGGCGGCACCTGTCGGAGCAGATATCAACCACTCCGCGATGTCTCTGTTGCCAGACGGCGTGCGTGCTGCCGGGCGCACTGGGATATGGTCCCCGATATTGCACGCAACCTGTCGGCGTGCAATCTCGGAGGTCATCAGTGGGCGAAGCTCAAATCGTCGAGTGTGCTCACGTGAGCTCTGCGATCGCCAGCGATGCCAGCGTGTCTCATGAGTTGAGGAGGCAAAGCAGGGGTGAGAAGGAGGGTATGATATAATTGTCCGTAGCCGCCTTGGTACACGGCGTGCCGCTAAATTTGTGGTTCCAATGGTTCGATGATGCTCTAGTCTAAACGCTGACAAAGCTTTAAATAACCGCTTCAGGGTCCCTTTAAGCGCTACTGCGTTTAGTTTTCCGAAGTGTCTTCTCGCTCATGGGCGTGCGCATGCTTCCCCTTCAGGGAGGGCTAAGGTTCGTCGCAGCCCCCCCCCCCCTATTATGTCAATGTACGTGCTAACTTTGCACCCCCACCCTCAAGTGACTAGGGGGGGGGGGGCGCCCCCCCCCGTGCGCACGCGCATGTTCTCGCTGTATACTGAGTTAATATTGACTGTGAGGAGGAGGTTAAAACTTTATTTGACCAAGGGGTTCGGGCACGTACGTGGGGTCCCCGCACGACCCCAATGCACTATGCGTTCATTAGGTCGTGCGGTTCCATGGCGTGGGCGGCCCGGTCAGTGGCGATCTTCTGCTTGGCCCGGTCCGTCGAGAATTGCGTGAGGCGTATACGCGTATTCCAAGGGCCATGGCAAGCGGGTATGCGCCACACGCTTGCCATGACCCTTGGAATACGTAATTGAGGGGAAAGGGTTTTATGAGACACGCGAGAGGCATGTCGCATAATTCATGCATGTCATGACCTGTTGATCGTGTTCGGCGTACACCTACGTCCTCCCATGCCAATTTAGGTATGTATCAATTGTGAAGACGGCCACTAGAGTGTCCAGACGTAGGCGGCTAGATAGATAGATAGATAGATAGATAGATAGATAGATAGATAGATAGGATAGATAGATAGATAGATAGATAGATAGATAGATAGATAGATAGATAGATAGATAGATAGACAGATAGATAGATAGATAGATAGATAGATAGATAGATAGATAGATAGATAGAAACGGCGAAATTGTTTGGACTGCAAAGAAGTGCTTTGCATTTAAAAAGCTTCGGCTACGCGCATTAGATATACCAAGGATAAATGAAGAAATTGACTCCAGAATGCTCTGTCTTGTTTTTAGACACACCACGCAGTGCACAAATGTTCACTAAGGATTCGTGCCGAAATGCGCGTAATATTCTGCAGCAGCAAACGTTTCTAATGACCTTGATTCAAGAAAATTTCGGGGTATAAATAATATGACAGCATCTGAAAACCTATGACAATTTTGTGCGGGCATCAGTTCTTTATAACCGAGTTGCATTTGCCAAGTTTAGTGGCATGCAGCGCTTTTACGAGGATAGGAAAAGGTAATTCGCGCGAAGTTCTTATGCCCGAGCCCAGCAACCGAGCAGTTCTCAACCCACCAGTCCGAAGTGTGAGATGCTGCCACTGTTCCGACGACCATGCCAGCAAGGTAGATGCTTTGGGAAGAGGATACCATCCACCTGTTGCCGCACACCATGTTAAACTGCAAAAGAAGTGTACGCCGTTTAATAATACAACAGGCAGTTTCATCAGAAGGCTATTTGTGTTGCTTTTATTTTACCAAACCAATAGAATGGATTAGAAAAAAAGACAGGGAGGGAAAAGACAAGCAGAAGGACAGAGCTTCTGAGATCGGCTGGCTACCCTGTGCTGGGGAAGGGAGCAAGGGGGAGCAA
This sequence comes from Rhipicephalus appendiculatus, assembly GCA_030522465.1. Taxonomy (NCBI): domain Eukaryota; kingdom Metazoa; phylum Arthropoda; class Arachnida; order Ixodida; family Ixodidae; genus Rhipicephalus; species Rhipicephalus appendiculatus. The sequence goes on from JALIZH010007177.1 coordinate 13,977, forward strand.
GAGAGGCTGGAGATGTTAAAAGTAAAAAAAAGGGGGGAAAAGCAGGACAATACGATGCTGCTTGAGTCTGTGTCTAAAGTCTGTCTAAAACCAGCTGTCCGCAAAAAACGCAATAATGCTTTCAAAGCCTTCTGTGCCGAGGACGGACTCCGCCAGTGTCCCAGAACCCTTTGTTCATACAAAGGGCGATTGTCAAGTGTATGTAACGCATCGCAAAGTTCTAGTCTTGGTGCATTGAAACGGGGACACTCACGCAAAAGATAGGCGATCATTTCTTCGCAGCTGCATTTATTACACGTGGTCTTCTTCGTCATTCCAATCAGAAAGGAGTATGCATTCGTGAAGGCCACGCCAAGCCACAGGCGGCTCAGTAGTTGTCTCTTCAGCTCGAGATATTCCTGATGGAAGAAGGAGCTGGAGATTTGGGTCCAAGCTGCGTAGACGAGCGCTGGGAACTTCCGCCGACTTCAACTGCGCAAGTGTCAGTTCACGTGCCACGGAACGAAGCCTTGTAGCTGCGCCGGTTCTGGGGAACGGTATAGCTGTGGAGTGGGCACCGTCACGTGCAGATCGCAGATGATCACGCATAGCAACTGAAGCTAGCTTACCATCGTTTCAAATCTTGTTGCACGATGTCGGTTCGACCTAATAGACTCGATATCAGCCAATTGTTCAGATATTATTACTGCATTTACTGACTGCTAGCATTATGTATTTATGCTATTTTCCTTGCGTGTGCGTTCATTCAGGTAATCGTATTTCATTTTTAGACATCATACGTGAGTAATCTGTTATGTTTCTGCAGTAAAGATCTATTGGTTTCGTGTTTTTGATACCTTACATTTCTTGCACAACGTGTATTACCTGCGCACAGTATACCCAACGAATTAGACGGAAGAAAGCCCGCCACCGTAGTTGAAATGGTAGAGCATAGGACGCATAATTCGATGGTAATGAGTTCGGGCTCAACCGACGTCAAAATTTTTTTCATGCGCTTTAATTCATTTAATTTGTTTTGTACTTATAATACTACACTTCAAAAACTACAAATAATGCCCCTTATGCCTTCCTTGGCGTCATAAAGTTATGTCGAACAAAGAGACGAGCCCCTCGAACCATTACTACCCTTATGTGTTACTTGTTCCATTTCGTGTACTTATGCCATTTTTGTCTTTTAAATGCGAAGCATTTCTTTGCGTACTGCAGGCACTTTTAGCGTTTCTATCTGCGTATCTATCTATCTATCTATCTATCTATCTATCTAGCCGCCTACGTCTGGGTGATCTCGTGTTTACCCCTTTAACTTGGGGTAGACCAAAATTATTATGTGAGAATAAGATGCTTTGACGAATATGACTCGCTGGTCGTGACATGAATAATGACAACCCCGTCGCGTACGTCGTCAAACTCTTTCGGGCAAACCCTGTGGCACATACCACGGGGCGGGTATGTGCCCAGGAACGGTGATACAAACATTGGTACTACCCAGGAACGGTGATACAAACATTGGTACTTTTAACGCCAGAGCGTTAAAAAAGCTGACGTCATCAGCAGCGTTGACCGGACGAATGCAAATAATAAATGTCAGGGTCCCAACAGGAATCGAACCCAAGCATTCTGCGTGGCAATCAAGCATTCTACCACAGAGCCACGCCAGGTCTCGGAACTGCTTTTCGAATAGACCCTAATGTTCGTGAAACGTCAACTGTCGTTGCAGTGCTGGCTATCCAATTTTATAAACATTACATATGTACTCCGATGATACAGCCGTCACGCCTGGTTAACATCAATTATAGTAAAGCGCCATCCACTGAAGTTGATATATGTTGCAGTGTCCAGGGCTACCATCCTGGCGAGCACAAGCGCTATATATCAGTTTACCGCTTCTGGTGTTGCTACTGCCAATGTTGCTGTTGGCATCGTTACAGTTGCAACAACTTGTTATGCAAAACATATGTGACTGTGGAACGTATGTCTGTGCGTACAACATTTGTACATATCTTTAGCGTAATTTCGCAACGTTTCGCTCAATGAAACATTACAACACAGTCACCTTCCCTCCGCATGCTTCGCATAAGAATTAACATTCAAAACCTAGAAAGAATTCAAAGGAAAGCAGTACGATTTATTTATAGTAAATATAAGTCAACTGACTCCCCCACTGCACTACTAACTGCAAATGGTATTGAATTACTACAAACTCGGAGAAAAAAAGTCGTCTACAGTTTCTTTCCGACATAGTTAACCATAAGCTATCCTTGGACACCGCAGCATATGTTTTCCCCTTGTTAAGCAGACCCACTCGGTACCACTATCCTCATTCCCTAACGCCAATATTCGCAAGGACTGACACTTTTCGCTACTCCCTTTTTCCCACAAACTATAGGTGATTGGAATAATCTACCGGAAGCATTCCCCCAAAACCCGTGACCATTTGTGCAAATACTGTTGTTCTTTTATTACTTTCTTAGAATTGTATTATGGCCAAGTTGTTAAATTGCTGTTTTTCTTTTGTAACCCTGCGTCTTACAACCAACATTTTGTAAAAACACTTTGCAACCTTGTTTTCTGTTATTTGTTATGTATTTTGCTCACCCTGCTTGGACTTTTTTGTCCGCAGTATTTTCTAAATAAATAAATAAAAATAACATCGATTCCCAAGGTACGTGGAATCTGCCGAATTTTTTTCCTACCGTGTATGTGTGTACATGCACCCACACCCCCTATGAAGTACCCTTGCACAAAGCCACTTAGGGCTATTGTAAATGAAATAAATAAATAAAATACAGATGCATTTCTGGCTTAGTTGGCACATGATCTGCCGCATGCCCGACCGGCATGGTGGGGCACGCGGCAAATCTTGAAGCAACTGTAAAATGTGATGGACATTTGACATTTCATATTTAGCCCGGTCAGTAAATATCTCAGGAGAATGGGGATTAGAAAGATACATAGTAGCATCCGGATGCCATAGTAGCGAGAAAGCGCAAATGGAAAAACAAATGAAACAAGCATAATTAAAAAAATGCCCCCCACCTCCCCGAAGGGGAATCGTGAGGAAATGCGAATGCATTTCGCGCGCGCTTCACTCCATTTATATATGGTGGTTGTGGTTCGAACAAGGAAAAGGCGCCTAATTTCTGCAGCCCGGTCGGGAGCACGGCGCAGCGCCATTTTTTTTTTGCTTTTTTTGTGTTTTTTGTTTTTTTATTTAAAAAAAAATTTTTTAAACATAGCTCCGCCGAGCTCCCGCGATGCGAGCGCCTCCACGCGTCAGAGCGCGCTCCTCCCCTCTCCACTCACTCTCTTTTTTTTTACTTTTTTTTTCATATATATGCTCCGCCGAGCTCCCGCGATGGGAGCGCCCCCACGCGTCAGAGCGCGCTCCTCCTCTCCACTCAGAGCGGAGAGAAAAAAGCCTGCCGCGGACAACGCCAACGCCGCACAACGCCGGATGCCTGACATAGCCCGACTATGAAATGCATTCGCATTTAAAAAAACGCAGATTGAACGACAGCGAATAAGCCCGGACTTCCAACAGAGTATTTTATTGATATGACTACATTATACATGTATGTGTGACAACAGTTACGAAGAAGACAACTGCATTCAGAACGAAACAGCAAAAGGACTCCAAAAAGGACAAAAAAAAATCACAGTCGCAGTGGGCTGCTGCGCGTACTCGCACATTCAAGAAACTGAGCTCTCTATCAGACAGCGTGACGAAGGATTTACTTATGCAGCCGCTAATGTTCCTAGCCATCTGAGCTGCCCCGCTCAATAGATGCGTTTGCTCATAGTTTATCTAATCGACCACTGTGGTACGCTGGAACTGCGAGGTGCACCCACACGTACTAATTAATACGCAGCGCCAGAAAACATTTCTTACCATTACGGGCATCATTGGCATGTTCGCGCAATCGCTCGTTCAGGCAGCTGCCCGTCTGGTCGTCGCAACATGTCCCGCGTGTCAAGGGAATCCTGCGCACGAGACTTTGAACAGTCTACCAACTGCATTTTTTAGGAGCGAAGCTCCTTAGGCGAGCACCCCGCCGTCGCCTGTTGAAGCTCCCTGGCACAGTGCCAGCTGCAGCGTCTCCCCTCACGCGGGAGGATAAATGAGCTTTATGAGCGCTGGAACGCGGATGGCGTCTGCACGATGCGCAAAGCGCGAGAATACGAAAACGCCGCGTTCGCCGAACGCCGCGTGCGTCCCATTTCTAAGGAGCTTCGCTCATCGGTTGTATTCGTACACGGAACAACTGCTAGTTTTAAAGACGATAGTCTTTCTTGGGATACCTAAACGGAAAAATTTTGGTCTGTCTGTCTGTCTGTCTGTCTGTCCGTCTATCTGTCTGTCTGTCTGTCTGTCTGTTTGTCGGCACGTCACACGATTCAGCTAGCTGGCCAAACTAACCACCTGCCTTACGACCTCCAATCTTGACCAAGAAGCAAGTGTTCATACGGGTGAGCGTGGGCAATTAAAAAATCAAATATTACGCATACCTGAGGCACAACATCAATACCTTAGTACTATTCACAGTGTTCCTTTAAAACAAAAAATCTATAGATACGTAATTATAAAGATCCTAGTGTTTATTACGCGGCGCTGCTGTGTACAAAACAAGTCTCCGCCCAGTGATTTAACTTCGACGCTGTGGCTGGCTGTGGTCTACATGGTAGCGCCATCTACAGCGCTACCGGGAACATCAACACAAGCCGATGTTCCCCGGTAGCGCTGTAGATGGCGTCCTCTTCTGTTTTATCAATGCCAGCCAGATGCGGCTGATTCATCGTAGAAGAGCGCTGTCTCAGGCAAGGCAAAACATATATGGCCGCTTGATGAAATACGACCCACTCTACAAGACATGATCAGAGAACGCAGAGAAGAGACCGACGACCAAATTTCAGCGGAGAAACGCCGGCGTCCGTCTAAGCGCGCCCGGAAAACGTCCGAAAAACGAGCCCAGCGGCTAGCCCAGCTATTAAATTGTGGTACTCATGCCGCTCATGCAGTGCAGTCGGCACAAGACTATCGTCTTTCGACGACATTTGCAGCGAAGCACGCAGATACGCGGCCAATTTTTTCTCTCCTCTTAGTGTTCTCTTGCTATTTCGTGTGAATGCAACTGATCTGACTGTAACCGTTCCCCACAAATGCATTAATAATGCACACATATCATCAACAAAATAATCCGTTGGACGTCAGCGTTTGTG